>MU401539.1:0-71547 GCA_022579005.1 Poronia punctata
AAAAAGCATAAAAGCAAACTTAACTAAAATAAAAACAGTTTTTAAAAAGCTTTAACTATTTATAACTATAAAAATTTAAGCGTTTTATAACGTAGCAAGCTATTTTAAGCACTTTATTAAAAGTTACTTATTACTTTTAGTACTATTAATAGCACTTACTAGTAAATTTAAAAATAAAAAGGTAACGCTAATATTTAAAGCTGTTAAGGCTTAAAAAGCTATTTAAAAAGCTATTTTTAGTAATAAATATAAACTTTAGCTAAAATTACGCAAGCATATATATTATATAACTATATTTATATAGTAAAAAATTAACACTATTTTTAATAGCTTATTTTTTAAAAAAGCTTTTGCTTATATAATAACGTTACTTTATACAAAAATATAAGTTATTAGTAATAATGCTAAGCTTATAATACTAGCGCTACTAAGTTAAAAAAAGCAAAGTAATAATTTATATAAACTATAAATTATTGCTAACGCTATATACTAAAGTAAATTAACTAGTATAAATAATGTACTTTATAAATATAATTAAGTATTATAGTATATAAATAGTATATTAAATAAGCAAATTAAACATGCTAGCTAATTAGCTTTTAAAACTTACTAAAATAACGTATATAATATATAATAAATAATTAAAAACTATAAAAATTATTATAAAGCTTTAATAACTAAATTAACTAAACCTTTAAGCTATTTATAAATACTTGCAATTTAGTACTAAATTGTTTAATAATATAAACTTAAATATAATTAAAAATTAGTTTTTAACGTATAAAATAAATAGTAAGCCGGCTTTATTTAAAATAGCTTATTATAAACAAAGTTATAAAGCGCTACTATATATAGCTAAAACAGCTTACTAAGTAATAGTATTGCTATAAATACTAAAGGTTATAAGCCTTTTAAAAATAATAAAAGCTATATATAAAAAATTAGGTTATTATAACGTTAGCACTTTTTAACAAAAGGTTTTAAAGTAATATTAGTACTTAAAAATTACTTTTATAAGCTAATAAATAGTAGCTAAATGCTAGCAATTGTTATAATTAGGTTATAAAGAAAGCAAGGCTTTTAAAAGTAACTTGATGTATTAATAGAAATTTTAAAGTAAAAAAAAAAAGAAAAAAAAGCTTTTAAAATTTTATAAAGTATGCAAACTTATATGCGCATGCTATAGTAAGGCTATAGCTATTTATAAGTATAGGCCTTAGTATTTATAGTTAAAGGAAATAATAGCTATAAGCTACCTAGTTAGCTATATTGCTATTTAATTAATTTATAACTACTTTTTTTTTAAAAAATAACTTGTTTTAAGCTATATTTAATTATTGCGTTTTATTATACGTTCTTTTATTGTATTTTTTATAATATACTTATTATTACTTTGTTATTGTTTTTATAAAGTTTATTAAACTTATTTTTTTTTGTTGCTTATAGCTATTTAGCTAGTTAAACTAGAGGTTTTGCTGCTTTAAAATGTTTATAAATTTTTTTTAGTAATTTTACACTATTTTTAAAGTTTTTAGCTAAATACTATTTATTATTAATATTTTAACCTTTTTAATTAACTTTATATTATAGTTTATTATAATATAGCTTTAATATTTATATTTTTTTAATTATAAACTTTTTTTTGCTTATTAGCTTTATAGCTTTTTTATTAAATTTTTAAATTTTTATTTTAATAAAAAGTTGTTTAAATATTTGCAAAGTTAGTTAATATAATACTTATTAGTTAATTACTATAAAGTTAGCACTTTAAAAGTATATATATTGCTTTTTTATAATAGAATTTAAGATTTTTATTAGGTTATAAAATAGTTAAGTTTATTAAATAGTTAATTTATTTGCTATAATTACCGTTTTTTAATAATAAATATATAGTTTTTTATATTAAAGTTAAGCTTTTTATAACTTTTATTAGCTTAGTTTATTATATACTATTATATTTGTTATAAATATGCTTTTACTATATTAACGTGTTTTTTAATTTTATAAGCTTATTATTAAGCATTTTAATATAGTTAAGCTTTTTTTTATAATAGTTTTTTTATTTTTTATTTAGCAGTTTTATTTTTTTAATTAAAATAAAAAAGTATTAAAAATCTTATTTTTACTTTATATAGTAAAAGTTTTATAAACTTATATAGTATAGCTACTTAGGCCTAGTTTATTATAAGTATTTATTTTAACTAATTATTTTAGTAATAGTTAATATAAAAGCGTAGTTATTAGTTTAAATATTTATTTATAATTTTTGCTTATTTTATAAACTTATAATATTTTACTAAAGCTAATATTTAAGTAATTTTAAAAACTTTAACTAATTTATTTATAAATGCTAATATAAATTATAGTTTTTAGTTTAATATTGCTATTATAAGTAAGCTAAATATTTAAAAAGGTTTTTTATAATATATTTAAGCTACTTATTATACTATTACTTTAATAGTATATAATATTATTTAAAACTTTTTATTTAGTTTATTTATTATAACTATAGCATTATTAAAGCTATATTTATTTTTAAGCATTTGTTTAAAGTTAATTACTATATATTACTATATACGGTTTAATACTAATAAAAGTATTAATTTTTTTAATATTTTATTTTTTAAAACTTTTATTAGTTAATATTATAAGCAATTAAAAACATAATAATTATAATTATTTTTAAGTTTAAGCTACTAATATTGCTTAGCTATTAGTTATTAAGTTTTTTTTTTTAAATATACTATTAATATTTATTTATAAAGTTTTGCACTAAGTTTTGTTTATAAAAAAGGCAGGTTTAAAACTACTAGCTTTTTTTATACATTATTAGCTTATTTTATATAGTTTATAAGTTTTTTATTTTTTTAAATTTAAGTAGTATTTATATTTTTTGCTAATATATTTACATTTTTAAGTTTTTTTTATTTTTTTATAATATTTTATTAATAAGCTAAAAGCTTATAAAAGCTTTTACTTTTTTTTAAAGTTTAAATGCTAATATTTTAGTAAATATTTTGCTTATTTATTTTGCTATAAATTTAAAAGTTATTAGCTTAAAAAACGTTATATAGCGTTATAGTTTTTTTTTTTGCTTTTTATAACGTTATGTTTTTTTATTTTTATAATAATATATTTATTACTACGTTTTCTTTTTTTAGTTTATAAGTTATTATAAAGTTATATTTAGCTAATAATATAAAGTATTTTACTTATTATAAGTTAAAGTACTACTTTATACTAAAGTATTTTAAAGCTTTATAGTTTATAATAATTAAAAATAGTTTTTCTTTAGTAGCTAACTAATTTAGCTTACTACTTCTTTATTACTAGTACTATTACTAGCATTTTTTTATTATAAATATTATAATTTAACTTTGCTTTTTTTATTATTTTAAAGTAAAATATTATAAAGTACTATTTTTTACTTAAATAAAGTTATAATAAAGTGCTAGCTATTATTTTATTTAATATATTTATTTTTACTTTTATAAGTAAGTTATAGTTATAGTAATATAAAAAAAAAGCTAAAGTTAATATTTTTTTTAGTTTTTAAAACGCTTTTTTATAGCGCTTATTTTAAGTAAAGGTTATATTATAATATATTAGCGCTATTAATAGTTTTACTTTTTAGCTATACTTATATATAAACTTTTTATAAAAATTATAAAATTTTAAAAATAATTATATATTTTTTATAGTTATTAGCGTTGCTTATTTTTAAACTATTTTAACTTTAATAAAGTTAACGCTAACGCTTTTAATACTTATTATATACTTTAAAAATTTAATTTAAATAACGTAAAACTTAGATTTTTTAAGGTTTATTTATAGTCTTGCGTTTTTTAGTTATAGTAATACTTTTTTTATATATTTTTAATATTTTTTTATTATATTAAAGTATATTAAAATATTATTAATATAAGTATAGCAAAATTAGTTTAAGTAGTTAAATAGTATATTATTTATATATTTTTAAAATATTAATAGCTTATTAGTTAAATTAAATAAAAGTACTTTATATTTATATGCTTTATATTAAGTATAAAATATTATAAGATTTTTTATTTTTACTACTATTTAAATTTAATAAAATGCTTATTATATATTAATTTTAATAAATATTTTAGCTTTATATATTTATAAAAAAGTTTTTTTAATTAAAAGTAAAAAGTAGTAGTTTTTTTTTATTAAGCTATTAAGCTTTTAGTAGTTAATATAAAAGCGTAATCTTTTATATAGTTTTTTTATAAATAATATTAGTAACGCTTATAAAGTATTGCTTAGCTTTATAAAATTTTTTTAAAAGTAGTTTATAAAATATTTTTAAACTACTTTTAACTTATTAAAAAATATTTTATATAATAAGCTATATTTTAAGTTATTAAGCAATTTTTTTTTAAAAACTTTATTAAATAGTTTACTTTTTACTATTATAAAAAAAGCTTATTTAAGTTTATTTTGCTAAAAGTACTATAGTAGGAAAATGTGTTTTAAAATAATAATTGTTTTTTCATAATAATTGTTTTAAAAATAATAATTGTACTTGTTCAAGTACCTTGCTACTAAATTTATATAAAAGTATACTTTTTAAATTTGTAGATTTTTATTTATAGTGTTTATAGTAGCTTTAACTTTATATAAGCTGTAATTAAATATACTTTTTTTACTAAAACCGTTAATTTATAATACGCTTTAAAATTAATATATTAATGTTAACTATGTTAGCTATTTTAATAAAATAATTAATTATTTTTTATGTTATTAGTAATATATTTATATAAGATTTTTAAAAGTTATAAAGTATAAGCAATGTTGTAAATAAGCAAATTTAGTAGTAGCAACTATAATAATAGCTTATAGCTTTTATATAATAAATTATAAAGCTAAAAAACATACTATTAATAATAATATTATTATTATTAATATTTTTTATATTATTATTTTAAGTAAAATAAAAGTTTATATATTTTTAAAACTAGTACTTTAAGGTATTATTTAGTAATTTAAAGTTTATATAGCTTAAACTATTAAAGTTTAGTATTATATATTTACTATTATATTAACTACTTTTAAATAAAGGCATACTTTAACTTAAAATACTAAAACTAGCACTGCTAAAAGCAAAACTAGTAAGGTTTTATTTTAAAAAGCTAAAAATAAAAAAATAACAAGGTTAGCTAGCACTTTTTTAGCTAGTATTTAATATATGTTATAAAAAGCTTAAAGTTAAAGTAGTAAAAAACTAATAAAAGCTAATAAAATATAATAAAATAAGCTTAACTTATTAAAGTTAATAAAAAGTATAAAATAGTATAATACTGCTAAAAAGTATACTAAAAGCAAGTAAAAGTGTTAAAATAAGCATTTTATAATTAGCAAGCTTAAATAGCAAAACTTTAAGCGCATTACTTTTAGCATTTAAAGCAGCTTTTTTTTTAACTTATTACTATATTTAAATTATAAAAAAAGTTAAGCTTAATAGTAGTATACTTTTAGTTAGTAAGCATATAATTATAAAAATTTTGCACTTTTTATTAAAAGCGTTAGTACGTTATAAAAGTTATATTATAAAGTAGCTAAGCTTGCTAAGCAGTAAAAGTTTGCTAAAAACTTATTTAATATACTAAGTATTAGTAATAAAAATAAAAATAAAAAAATTTATAATTTAATATTATTTTATTTATTTTAAGCTTTTGTTTAATAAAAGCAACTTACTTTATAAAAATATTAAGCAAGTTTTATTAAATAAACTAAAAAGCAGTATATAAATAATGCTTATTAGCAAAAACAAAGTTAATATTTATAATATAATAGTTAACTTAGCTATATATAGCTTTAAAAATATTAGCATTAAAACGCTTACTAAAAAATTTAAATAAAGCTTATTAACTTTTAGTAATAAAAGCATTATAATTAAGCACTTTATTATATTGCTTAATTTAATTAAAAATATAAGCTTTATTAAAAAATAGCTATATTAGTATAGTAAAAATAAAATATATTAAAGTTATACTTATATAAATATAATTAAATAAAAAATTAAACTTTTAGTTAGCAAAGCAATTAAAAAAATGCTTATAAAAAGTTTAAGCTATAGTAAGAAAAAGCTTAACATTAAGCAACAAAGTTTTAATAATATAAAAAGCTATTTTATTAGTACTAAAAACTATAAAAGGCTTATAAAACTTTTATTTAACTATATTTTTTATAGCTATATACTTTTTATTAGTTAGTTTATTATAGCTTTTATATTTAAATAAAATATAATTTAAAAAACTAAAATTAATTATTGCTTATATATAAGCATATATAAAGACTTTAATAATATTAAAGTATAGCTTTTTAAAAGTTTTATTTTTTTTATTAAACTTTTTATTAGTTTTTTTAAAAGTTAACTAAGTTATAAAAATAACAGGTTTTATATTAGTAAGCTTTATAAGTATAATAATAGTTTTTAAAAAAGCTAAAGTGCTACTTAAACTAAAAATATTACTAAAAGTGTTGCTTAAGCTAGCTAACAAGCTTTTGCTAATAGTATTATAACTATAATTATAATTACGCTAATAAATATAATATTAAATTAAAAAAAGCATTTATTTATTTGTTTTAGGTTTAAACTTATATAAATACTTTTAACACTATAAAAAATAATAGTAAAATGTTTTCTTGCTATAAAAACTTAGCAACTATAAGCGTAAGTAAAAATATAGCAACCTAGTATACTATTGCTACTAGGCAATTTTTACTAATTTAATATTTTTTAAAAATACTAGTAATTTAGTATATAAAGTAATAAACTAAAAAAAAAGCAAAAAAAAGAAAAAAATAAAAACAAAAAAAAAGGTAGTATAGTATAAAAAGTAGTTTAAAGGCAATTTTAAACTTAAAAAAAAAGGAATAAATTTAAAAAAAGCGCTTATAAAAAAAGAAAATAGCTATTAATACTTTTACTTTATTAAAATAATATAAAATAACTTACTATATAAAATTTGCAATATTATTGCTGCTTTAAAAGCTTGCTATTAATACTGCAGTGCTTAGAAAATAAAAAGAAAAAAAAAGGTTTTAAAGGAAATTAGAAAATAAAAAACCTTTATAACCTTTTAAAAGTAAGCTAATAAAGAAAAAGTGTATAAGATAGTATAGTAGTTATACTGCTTAGCATTAAAGTACTTAGGTACTTTTTTATATATAGCTTTTAAAATGCTATTATTAGTTTAAATATATTAATATTTGCAAGTCTTAGCTATATAAGTATATACTTTTATATTTATTAATAAAAAGTGTTAATAAAGGTATATTAATAAAGAATTTTTAAAAGAAAATTTGCTAAGCTTAACTTATATAAATATATTTTTTAGTTTTTTAGCTTTATATTGTTTTTTTTGCTTTAAGTATTTATTAATATACTTTAAAAAGTAACTAAAAGCACTGCTTTTTTTATTATAATGCCTTAGCTATAATAAGGCTTTTATAACGCTAAAAAGTATTAGCTAAAAAAGCTTAAAGGTTACGCTAGTAGTAAAAAGAAAAAAAGAAGAAAAAAAAAAAGAAAAAGATTATAGCAAAGGTTTTTTAAGCTAAAAGCAAAAAAGCAATATAAGCAGTAAACTTTTTACTGCGCTTAACTTTAATGCGCTTATTTAAGGTGTAAATAATAAAAAATATATAATTAGCAATAATATTAAAAAGCAGTTTAATAATAAGCTATTTAATAGTAATAAATAAAAAACTAATAACAGTAATAAAGAAAATAATAGTAAGTAAATTTTAAGTTTTTAGTTTTTTGCTTTATATATTTATTAATATTTTATTACTAATAATTGCTAACTAATAAAAAAAATTAATTTTAATATAGTTAGTAATAGTGCTAGTATAGTAATAGTACAAAACTATACTATATAGCTTAGCGCTTTTAATATACTAAAAGCACTTAAGTATAATAAAGGTATAAATAAAGCTTTTTAACTAGCACTATTTAATATAGCTAACAATAAAAATAAATTAAAAAATATAAAAAAAGGAGAAAATAAAAAAATAAGCAATTATAATAAAAATAGTTAAGAATTAAAACAAGCCCTCTTTATTGTTTTTATTATTAAGGCTTTTTATAAGGCTATAAGTAATAATAAAAGATTTGCAGCAAATACGTTTAAACTTATTTTAATAAAGCAAAATAAGTTTATTAAAACTTTTATAGTTAAAAAGTTTTTTGCTACATTTGTTAATCTTTAAAGCTTTAGCTACAATAACTAAACTATTTTATATAAAAGCTTTTAGCTTATTTAAAATAAAAATAATAAGCTAATTTAAAATATTGTTAACCTTTTAAAGCAGCTTTTTACGCTTATTAATTAGCATTATAAAAAACTTTTTTTTATAAATATATATAAAGTTAACATACTTTTAAAAGTTAAAAAAATGCTAACTATAATAAAGCAACGCTACTAAAAAACTGCAGATTGTTTTAAAGCCTAAGCACTTAAAAAAAGGCTAAAAAAAAGTTGGAAAAAAAAAAAAAAGGCAAAAAAAAAAGAAAATATAGTAAAAAAGCTTTTAGCTTTTATTAAGCTAACGTTTTTTAACCTGCTATTTATTATTAAAGCTTTTATAATATTAAATATTATAAAAAAAATAATATAAAAACTAAGTAAGTTTGTTAATTTACTAAAAAAGCTATATAAGTTTTATGCTTAAATAAGCTTTAATTATACTTTTTAAAAAGTATATTTTTATTTGCTTTTAAAAAAGCAAGCTGCTATTTTTGCTAGCAATAATATTTATTATTAATATACTAATACTAAGTATAATTGCTATTAAATTAAAAACTTTATGCTTAAGGTTATAAGCTTTTATATTAGTTATATTTTTAAATTTAGTTAAAATATAAAAATAAAATTATATACTTAAAAAAGCTAAAAAGTTTTTACTTTTTAAATATAGCAATACTTTAATATAAAGTCCTTATATTTTTTTAAAATAAAGCTTAAACCTTTTTTACTTAAAAACAAGCTTTTTTTTCTTAGCAATAATTTATTTTATATTTTTAAAATAAATACTTATGCTTATATTGCTATATATAAAAACTATTATTATAGCAAATACTAAAAAAACCTAAGCATTTTTTAAAAATAGCAAAAAATAGTAACGCTTAAGTATTAGCTATTTTAGCTTAATAAGCATATAAAGAACTAAGAAAATATAGTATAACGTGTACTAGTGTTATAAAAAAACGACAGCAATATTAAAAAGCATATTATTTCTTTTTATTATACTTACTTTTTTTATAAAAAACTTAAAATAAACTATTATAGCTAGGATTATTTTAAGTTTAACTAAAACTAAAAATCTTTTAACTATATGCTTATAATCTTTTTGCTAGTAAAAACCTTTAATAATAGTTTTAAAATATTTTTTAACTTTTATAAAAGTTTTATAAGCTATTATATTACTTTTTATAGTTTTTTTACTAAAAATTACCTTTATTTTAATAATATTATCTTTTTTATTTTTAAGCTTTATAGTTTAAACTTTGCTAACGTTATTAACAAGCTTAGTACTATAGCAAATTTTAATAAAAAAGTAAAGATAACTTTTAATAATATAAATATTATTGTTTATATATAGACTATAGTGTTTATAAGCAATATGCTTTAGTAAGTAAGCGTTGCTAGTTTATTATAAGTAATTATTTATTAATATTATTTAAAAGCTAAAAACAGCAGCTTTAAAGGTTTTTAAGTATATAAGTTTTGCTATAACTACTATATTAGCTTTAAATAAACAAATATTAATATAGTTAAATATAGCTGTTATTATTAACAAATTATAAAAATGCAAAGCTATATATCTAGTTTTTATAGTATAGCGCAAAATAAATATAGCTAGCAATAAAGTATAAATATGCTTACTTTTGCTTTAAAAGCTATTAGTAAATATTTTTTATATTAGTATATAACTAAAAAATAACTAATAAATATTAATAACCTTTGCTTTAAATATTATTTTAATATGCTTATATAATCTTTATTACTTTAAATTTGCTAGCCTATTTAACTTTATACACTTTTTACTTTAAAACAGTATTTTAACAGCAAACGTAGTAAAAAATTATACTTTTAACTTATAAGCTTTTTTATTTTTACTTAAAGCATAATATTTTTAGTTGCTAAAGCATTATCTTTTTAGCTATAAAATGTTAGCATATAGTTTTTTAAAAAAAATAGTCTTTATTTTTTTTTAAAGCTAGCTTAAGCTTTATTACTTTAAAAAAAATTTAAAGCAAATACTTTTTAGCTTAGTAACCTTGTTAAATTTATTATCTAGGCCTATACTAATATAGTAAAAAGCGCTACTGTTTTAATTAAAAATATAGCACTTAAAAAATATTATAAAAATGCTGCTAAAATAATTATAAAAAGTTAAAATACTTTTAATTATTTATATTATATTATAGCTATGTTTTTATTTTGTGCAGGTTTTATTATATTTGTTATATTAAAAAATTTTGCAATAACTTAAACTAGTATAAATAAAAATAAAAATCTTATATTTTTAAAAAATACTTTTAACCTTAATATTTATATTAAAATATATTATTATAATTTTATTATAAAATATAGCATAATAGTTAATTATAATATATTAACTAAAAAGAACTTTTATTAGTAAATAAAACTTAAAGTTTTAAAAAGGCTACCTTATAGCTAGCATACATAACCTATAGTGTACGCATTTTAGATTTTTATTTTACTTACTTACTTTTTACAAAATCTTGTTTTAGGCCTTTTTTTATTTTATAAAATACTACATACTACTATACTAAAGTGCTAAAATTTATTATCCTTTTATTAATAGTATTTATAGTTAGTTTAAATATTATATATATAAAATAAATTATTTTAATATTAAAAAGGTTTTTTTAATAAAGCTTAATAGTTAATTAACTTTATAGTTTGTTTTATAAAATACGTTTAAATAAAATAATCTTAAGCTTATAACTTAAGTTTAATAACTTTATATACAATATTTTACCTTATTTAAGCGCGCTTTAGCGCAATTTAATAAGTATAAGCTAAATAAAAAGATATAGGCCTTTTAAAAACAAAATAAATTTAAGTTAAACATTAAGCTATTTGCTAATAAAATATACGTTAACTTATTTATTATTAACTAGATTTTTTTTCAAAAAATAAAACATATTATATACGCTATTTAAAGTAACTTTCTTATGCTTTTTAAAGCTAGCAAAATATTAAACAACTTTTTTATTAGCCTTTAATTAGCTTATTATATATATTATAATAAGCTGCCGTAGTAGCTTTTAGCTTATAATTAAAATATTAAGCTTTAGTATATATAAAAGCTTATATTTAACTAATTTACTAGTAATAAAAAGTATATAGTTTACTTTTACTTTTATACCTTTATATAAACTTACTTTGCTTTTAGCTACTATTTTAAAGTATTAACTATTTTATTGCTTTTTTTATATTAAATAAGGCTATTACTAAACAAAAGAACTACTAACTTTTTTATAAAAATAAACTTAAGCGCTTTATTTTTAGCAAAAGCAACGCTATTATGTTTAATAATAATAAATATAGCTTTTTAAACTATATTTTTATTTTTAACGTTTATAATAAGCGTTATATTTTTGCTATTATAACCTTTTTAAAACAAACTAATAAATATAACAATATTTTAAGCTTAAAATTATATATAAATAAAAAAAGGCCTTTGTTATTATTAGCATTACTACTATTTAGCTTTAGCGCTTATACGTTATTTTTATTTTTTTAATTAGCTATATTTTTAATAACTAAAATATTAAGTTATTATAATAGTTAGTAACTTAATAAGCTTTTTTATACGTTAACTAACTTTTTTATAAAAAATTAATTTAATTGCTAACTTATTATAAGTTTTTTAAATTTATTTAATCTTAGCTAAAAGGTATTGCTAATATATTTATAGGGCTAATTTAAGTTTTTAACAATTAATTAAAATAAGTGAAATTAATTAATTAATTAATTAATTAACTAATATAATTGCTAACACTTTAATAAAGCTAACTTAGTTTTTAATAATTAATTAAAGTAAGTAAAATTAATTAATTAATTAATTAATTAATTTAATTGCTAATATTTTAATAAGGCAGACCTAGCTTTTAATATTTGTTAAAGTAAGTTGATTTAATTAATTAATTAATTAATTAATTAATTAATGTAATTGCTAATAAATTGCAGGGCTTTTATATATATAAATATGTATATTATTTTATTATAGCTAACTTAACCTAACCTAACTTAACTTAACTAAGCATTTTTTTAGTTTAAACCCTTTGCTTATAATAAGTAGATATTACTTTTAAAAATTAATTAAATACCTTTTTAAACTAACTAAATATATTAACAAAAATAGGTTTAAAAATAGGCTTGCTTTTAGGTATTTAGTAGGCTTAGCTAACTAAGCTAGTTGTTTATATAATAAAAGTAGTAAAAATAGTAGTATAAATTATACAAAGTAGATTAGTATAATTAAAAGTACTAGTAAAAGTAGCATTGTTAATTAAGCTTGTTACCTAAATTACCTTATAATTAAAAATTGTATACTTATATAATTTAAATTTAAAGTAAACCTAACTAAAAAAACTAAAAATCAAAAGCTTACCTTTATAAACTTATAGCGCAAAACAATTATTGTTAAAAAAACAATTATTATCTTATAAAACTATAATTGTTATATAAAATAATAATTATTTTAAAAAACAATTATTGTTTTATTTTACATTTTCCTAGTATAGTAAATAAAAAGTTATAATATTTAAAAAGTATTATTTTTAGCGCTTCTTTTTTTAATTTTTTACTTTTTTTATTAAAAAACTTTTTAACTTTTTATTTTTTAATAATAAAGTTAATTTTTTTTATACTAGTTATTTTAACTTTTTTTTAAAATTAGTTAATTTAAACTATATATTAAAACAAAAAAGTAATAAATAAATAAAGTTTAATTAATACTTTTTTTTTATATTAAGCTATTTTTTTTTTTTTTAATATAAACTTTATATATTTAATATTTACTTTTTAAAAAAGCTTTATTTTTAGTGCAGTTTTTTAAATAAGTTATTTTTTATAGTTATAATTATAGCTTATTTTATTTTTTTAAAGTTAGTTTTTATAAAGTTTACTTAAAAGTTTTTATTTAGCTTTTTTTTTATAAAAACTAGTATTGCTTTGCTTTTTAGCTAAGTAATAGTTTTTTTTAATATTTATAAATAAGTATTTTTATTTAAAAAATAATTAAATTTTATAAATAAAATTTAAAAAAATACAAGTTAGTAGTTTTTATAATTTAGTAATACTTTATATTTAGTAAACTATAGTTTTTTTAGTATTATATTATATTATATATATAGTACTATTAAAAAAACATTTTTAAATATTTATTTATTTATTTAAAAAGTAGTTATTATAATTTTATATATTTTTAGTAGCTTTTTTTATTAAATTTAGTTACTATTTAATAGTTAAAGTTTATAATAGTTTTTAAATTTAAATTAGTTTTAATTTTTATTGCTAGCAGCATATTTATTATTATATATATATTAGCTTTTATATTATTTAAAACATTATTTATTTATAAAAAAGATTTATTATTTAATAGTATATAGCTAAATATAAAAAAGTTTTTTTTTATGCACTTATTTATTATATTTATTTTTTTATACGCGTTAATATTTAATAATACTTTTTTTAAATAAAAGTTTATTTGTTTTAAAGTTATTTTTTAAAGTTTGCTTTTTATTTTTTTCTTTTAAAAAGCATTAGCATTATAACTATAAGCTATAAAAATTGCTTAGATTTAAGCTTATTAGTTTAAGCTATTTTTTTTTAATAAGCAATTATAAAAAGTATGTTTTTATTTTTTATAATTAAAGCATTAGCTTTTAATAATAAAGGCTTTTATTTTTTTTAGCTAACATTTTAAGTTATAATTATAAAAAAAGTTATAAACTAAGTTTGTTTTTATTATAAAGTTATATATAGTTTTTTATAACAATATATAGTTTTATTATGTTTATTTAAATTGTTTTAATAACGTTATTATTATAAAAGTTGTTTATATTGCTTATAAGCTTTTAAGCTAGCTTGCGTTTATTTTTTTGCTAAAAAATATAAACTACTTATATATAGTATTAAATAAATATATTAAAGTTAATATTATTATTAAAATATTAAGCTATAGTTTTATATTATAAGTAAGTAACTAGTTTATTATAAAACTTTTTTTTTATTTAGCTTATAAGATTTTTTACTTACTAATAAGTTATATAAAATTATTTTTAAAGTTTTAATAGTTAGCTAAGCTTTTTATTTTTAACTTTTAATACTTAACTTTAATATATTATTTTTAGTTTATATTTTTATATTTACCTTTTAAGTAATTTAAAAGCTTAGTTAGTATATTAATTACGTTAAAGTAGTTATTTTATAAGTATAGCTATAAGTTTTTAGCTACTATACTTTTAAAGTATGCTTTAATATTAGCTAGTTTAGCTTTATTGTTAATAAACTAGTTTTTATTAGCTTTAAAGCAATTATATATATATTATAGCTATATTTTAAATATAACTTTGTTTTTATTTTTTTTATTATAAAAAGTAAACATTTTTATTTTTGCAAATTTACAAAGCTATTTTATTATAATAATTAAAGTTATAATATTTTAAAATAAAAACTAGCTATAAGCTAGCAAGTTTACTACTTATTAGTTAATATTAATAATTTAACTTTTAAAGCAATTAATTTCTTTATATATTAACGCTAGCTTTTAAGCTATATAGTTTATAATTTTATTTTAGTTTAGTACTAGTAAAGGTATACTTTTATTATAATTACAACTTTAGTTTTTTATTAATTACTTTAAGCGTTATACTTTAGTTTTAAGCTTTATTTTTTTAAAACTTTTAAATAAGTTAAAAAGTAAGTTTAATAAACTAAGTTAGCTATAGTTTATTTACTATTTAATAATAAGTAATATATTAAGTTAGCTTAAACTTAATAAATAATTAGTATTAAAGTTTAAATTTTAAATTCTTAAAATATTATATTAAAATAAGTGCTTATTAAGTTGTTAAATACTTTAATATTTATAGTTTTATTAAACTTAAAAATTACTTTGCGTTTATTTTTAGTAAAAGCTATAAATAAAAAATTAAGTTTATTTATTTTTTTAATATATAGCTTAGTAAAAATCTTTATAATATTTTATATTTTTTAATAAGATTTTTTAATTATAAATATATAGCAAAAGTTTTTAAAAGTATTTTTAGCAAAATATTAATTAAAAACTTAAGCTTACTTTACTAAAATATTAAAAGTTTTTTTATTTTTAAATCTTTTAAAGTTATAGCTTAAGATTTTAGTACTTATTTTTTAAAAAAAATAAAAAACTATAATAAATTATTTATAAGTTTTTATTTATAAGATCTTATTAATTTTTAAAATAATTTTAGCAAAGTTATTATTTAAGTATAGTGCTTTAGCTAAAGCTTATTACTTTATAGCTATATACATTTTTGTGCGCTTTTTATTTTTTTAAGCTATAATTTTAGTTAATATAAGTAGCTAAAGTATTAGTTTTAATAAACTAGTTAAGTAGTACTACTAAATTAAGTTAGTTTAATTTAAATTAAATTAATAAGTTAAAGTAATATATTTTTTAACTTATATTAATAACTTTAAAATTATTATAATTAGGTTATAAAAAAAGCAAACTTTTTAAAAGTAACTTAATTTATTAATAAAAATCTTAAAGTAAAAAAAAAAAAAAATCCTTTAACATTTTATAAAGTATGCAAACTTATATATGCACGCTATAGTAAAGCTATAGCTATTTATAAGTGCAGGCCTTAAAATTTATAGTTAAAGAAAATAATAGCTATAAGCTACCTAGTTAGCTATATTGCTATTTAACTAATTTATAACTATAATGCTAACTTATAAAAAAGCCTAAGAAAGTGCTTTTAAACTTTTAGCTTATAATATTGCTACTATTATTAATTTATTAAGCTATAAACTATATATTAATGCTATAAAAGCTTATACTAGTAGCTATAAAATATGTAACTTTATAAGTTAAAGCTAAATTTGTTAAAAAAGCAGACTTTAAAAATATACTTTTTATAATTAATTAAATTAGTTATATTTTTAAATACTTTTATAAATAAATTAGTAATAATAATAGTGTGTTTATAAGTAAAAAAGCTATTTAATAGTATAAAGCTAATAGATTTAAGCTAATTTATATAATATTACTATAGCTATAAAAAAAATAAAAAAGTTAAAAAGGTTAATAAAAACTTAAAGCATATAATAGTTAAAAAACAGCTTGCTTATAAAAATTTAAATTTAGTTATTTTACTTTAAATTATAGTTTAAATTTATAATTAAATTTTAAAACTAAGTAGTTATAGCAGTTTTTTTTTATTATTTAAAACTTAACTACTATAAAGTTATTTTATTTATAAAGTTACTAATTATGTTTATAAACTAACTAAAAAAAAAAAATTATATACTAATAAAAGTTAGCAATACTTTATAAAGCACTTTAAGCTAAAGCTAACTATAATAGCGTAAAAGCTTTAAAAAATATAATTTAAACTTATTTATATAAAAAAAAAAGCTTAATTTAAATTTATATAATAAAAGATTAAGTATTGTAAATATGCTAAAAAAGCTATAAATAAAAGCTTTATTATAACAGCTTTTAAGCTATTATTAGTAATTATTTTAATAATACTTATACTATTTAAAGCTTTAAAAGTATTATTATAAAAAATAAATATAATAGCATATATTTATTTTTAGCTTATTTAGCAAACAGGCACTTTATATAAAGCTTATAATATAGTAATAAACAGCTTTTAAAACAAAACTGCTAATAGCTATAAAATATGCTAAAAAATAAAACGTTAATATAAAAATATTAAAAATAATAGCTTTAAAAATGTTATAAGCAAAAAGATAGCTTTATAAAAAAAAGATATTATTTTTAAAAAAAAGTAGTATAGGTTTTAATTTACTTATATATTAAAAAAGCAAACAAATAATTAAAAAAAACCTTTATTTACTATATTAAAAAAAACCTTTTAGTACTAATATAAAAAAATGTAATAAAAATACTAAGTTACTTAAATTAGTAGTATAAGTATATAGCCTTACTTCTTTGCTTTTAAGCTAAAGGGGTATAATAGTTAATACATAGCTTTATACTTATAAATCTACCTTAGTTACTATTATTATTACGGATTTAGTAAGCCGGAGCTACATGCACATAGGGCCGTGTACCTAGGACATAGGCTCTGCGTATAATTTTGGCGAGGGATTACTTACACTGTAACTTAGCTGTTAGCAGCCGCCTGCTACTGCACTACAGCAGACGCAGCACAGGTCCTACAGCAGATCCAGCACAGCCCTTTAGAATAGCATGATAGACACTGGCTATCTAGGCCTTAGCCGCTACAAGAAACAGTTCCAGAACAACGCCGCAAGCGCCAACATGTATGGCTATCAATACAACGCCAAAGGCATGGCCAGGATCTAGCCGAGGACCCTAAAAAGGATTGTAGCGCCTTACACTTTGCCGCCTGTATCGAACGATCTAAACGTGATAAACGGTTACGTACCTTAGCAGGGCTTGCTAGTGGCTAACAAGCCTTGCGTAAAGGTTATAGTGCAGCAAGCCTACCTAGGTTTATAAAGGTAATATAGGTTATAAGCCTTGTATAAGGCCAATAAGCTTTGCAAATTAAATAAGCCTTGTAAGTTTTTTAAAAAAGTGCGTTATAAATTATTTACTATACCTACTATAAATTTACAATTAAAGCGCTAAAATATTATAGTTAAATTTTTAATTAATCTGTTAAAAAATACTTTTTAACCTTTACGCTTTTATATACTTCTTACTACTACTACCCTATTTTTATTTTTACTACTTATAATTAATTTTAGTGCTACTATTTTTATTAATTAATTAATCTATTATAATTATTTTTATTTTATTAATATACTAAAACTATTATAACTATTTAGATTAATTAAAAATATTTATTAAATATAGTTAAAAGTTAAGTATAAAGTAAAAATAATAAATTAAAAGTAGCTAGTATACTTTAAGTGTACAATGTAAATTAAAAAAGTGCAATATATAAGCTATTTTTAAACATTAGCATTTGCTAAGTTAAGCAAAAAAGTTAATATTATTTAAAAAAAATACTTTTGCTAACTAAGACTATATTATAGTTTTATTATTAATAGTTATACTATTGCTTTTATATACTGTTTTATAGCTAATATAAATAATAATAGCTATTATACCTCTTTTTAGTTATATTTATATAACTAGCTTAGGTATTATATAACTTATTAGCTTTTATATCTTTTAAAATTTTATATATAAAAGTAAAAAAAAATATATTTACGTTTTTTTCTAACTTTTATTACTATAACTAGCTTAAGCATTTTATTAGCTTTTGTATTTTAAAATATATATATAAAAAAAAACATACTTTTGTTTTTTTTTAAATCCTATTATCTTATTATTTAAAATTTCCTTATAAGTATTTAACTTGTTAATTAACCTATATATATTTAAATAAACTTAAATATATAATATAAAGCTTTTTAAGCAAAATAGCATTAATTTTAATAATAAAGAAATTATTATAGTTATAATAGATTTTAAAAAAATTAAGTATTTTATTTTTTTTGTTTAAAATAGTAACTAGAAATAAAATAATAAAAATGTAGTTATTATAAATAAAAATCTAGTTAACAAAGCTTATTATAAGCTTTAAAAGAATATTATAAGGTTTGTTATATTAGTATTAAATATAATAGCTTTAAAAAAAAACAAAATAGCGCATATTTTTATAAAACGTTTAAAGTTAGCAGCATTTAAATAGTTATTAGTTATATATAAAATTTTAGTAAGCACTTAAAGTTACTATTTGCTAGCATAATATTAGTATAAAATTATAAAAAAAAAAGCTTATTTTATAAGGTATTTTATATTAAAATTATAAAATATAAAATATTTAGTGCTTAAAATAGCTATTAAAACTTTAATACTATTATATAATTTATAGTTAAAATTTTATAAAGTTGTTTTATATTGTTGCTATAATATAGTACTTAATTATATGTAGCTTAAACGCTGCTAAATGCTAGCAGTTAACTTTTTATAATAAATATTTAAATTTAATAATATAACCTTTTTATTTTAATTTATAGTTAATAGCTATAGTTAATAACTTTTTAACTTATTTTTTTTTATAGTTACTATTATAACTTTTTTAGTAGCTTTATATTACTAAAATAAAAATTATTTAATTAAAGTTAATATAGCAATTTTAATTTAGTTTTTATATTTGCTATATATAAGCGCAATAAAAAGTGCGTTAAACGTTTATTACTAACGCTATAATAGTTCTAGCCTAGCTTATACTATATAAAAAATAGTATGTACTTATTAGTAAAGCTAAACTTGCTAGCATATTTTAAGTAGCTTTAAAATATATAAATTTTTAGTTGCTAATAATTTATAATATAAGCAGCATAAAAAAAAGCTTAAAACTTATTAAATATTTTATAATATTAAGTTAAAAAAAGCTAGTTATTATTAATAACATAAAACGCTAAAGACTTAGTAGCTACTTTTATAATAACAATAATATAATAATAGTTATAGTTAGCTTTGCTAGCAATATTAAGTTTATACTTTTATTTATTATTTAAAAGCATATTTTTTTAATTTGTTTAAAGTAATACTAAATTAAAAAGTATTAAGTATTTTTTATATAAAATATTTATTTTATTAATTAGTTTTAAATTAATATTTTAATATGTATTTTAAAGCAAAAAATAAATAGTAAGTTATATATTAACTTTTAATAGTAGCAACTTTTTAATATTAAAATAGTTAGTTTTATATACTTTTTTTTTTATTTATTTAAAGTTAAATTAGCAAATATTAAATAATAAATTTATTATAAGCAAACTTATATTTGTTTTTTTTTAAAAGTATATTAGCATTAACTAGTAGTGTATATTTTTTTGCTATTAAAAAATAATGTACGCTTATATAAATATTAAAACAGGTTATAAACTAAATATAGTTGTTTGCTTGCTTAAGTTTAGTAACTTTAAAGTTTTAGCTTTTTATAAAAACTATAAAAGCATTTTTTATTATACTTTTTTAGCTAGTTAAAAGTAAAGTAAAAGGGCTTATTAGTTTTAGTTTAAAAATAAAGGTTAAAATAGTAAATTTAATATAAGCTTTTACTATAAACAGTTTTTAAGTATTAGCTTAGCTATATATATATAAGTTATTAATAATAAATTAAAAAGTAAAAAAGCAAAGCTATTAATAAGTTGCTTTAGTAGCGTAAATATATTTGCTAATTTTTGCTTTTTTATAAGCTAGTACTTTTAGGCTTATTAAAATATTGTTAGACTTTGCTAACTTAGCATACGCTTTATATAACGGATGGAGCATATGACCTGGATCTAAAGGTATCGGAAGTACCTTAGGTAACCAGGTACATGGTGACCTTATCTTAGATAAGGTGAGATACGCTGCGCGTATCTTAGACTATTATGTAATATGTACCTATACTTAAAGGGTACTGGAAATATATAAAGCACCTTAGACCTAGTTAGATATTTTTATAGATTATAGTTAATTATATTACATTTTTAAGCGTATGGTTTTACCTTTAATGCTTTGTACCTATTTTAATCCACTTTGTTTGCTGCAACTTATCGTTAGACTTTAATAATATAATTAATAACGCTTTATTTTAACGTACTAAGTTATTTGTAGCTTTTTATAAAAAATTAATAATAAATATATTTAGGTTTTAACTAAGTACAAAAAAAGCTAAAGATAATAATAAACTATTAAGCGTAAGCAGATAAAGAGTAACTTTTAAAATAATAAAGCAAGGATTAAAGTTGTTTTTATTTAAAAAAAAACAGCTAAATATAAAGTTATTATATATAAGCTAACTTTTTACAATTTGCTAGTATATTATTAATAAGCAAATTATATATTAAGTTAAATATGCCTTAGTACTTAAAATGTACTAAGTTAAAAGGTTAGGTTAAAATTAAGTTAAAAGCAAAACTAATTTAAAAAAGTGCTAGTTTATTATTGCTTAAACTTTACTAAAAAGTATAAGCTTTTGTTTTTGTTATTATAAGCTTGCTTTTTAGCTTTTAGCGCATTTTAATAGCTTAGTAGTAATAGTAGCTATAAGTTATAATATTAAAGTTTAATATATTACTAGGCTTTTTTAACTTTATAGCTTATTAACTAATATAGCAAAATTAATAAAATTTGTATGCTTTAAAGCTATAAAACTTAAGTTTTTATTTTGCTAAAGTATATTGCTAATATAATAAAGCGTTAAAATTACTATAATAACTATTAAGTTATAGCTTAAGTTAACTTTAACGCTTTTATTTACGTTTTTAAAAAACTATAAAGCTTTAATTATGTTATTAAAGTTAAAACTATAAAGGCTTAAAGTAATAAAGAAAATGTTTGCTAAATAGTTACGCTTTTTGCTAGTTAAAGTAGCTAGTATTGTATATAAGCTAATAAAGAATTTATAAAAATTTTAATAAATATTAAAGCTATTAATAAAAACTAAAATTAGGTATAAAATTATAGTTTTAAAATATTTGTTTTATTTTTTAAAAATAGCTTTTTTATATATGCTAAGCTTTAGCTTTATATAAATTAAATATGTATAGTATATAAGAACTAGCTTGCTTTAAATAATAGCTTAATAGATATAATAAATATACTTTTTTGTTAAAGGCGTATACTTGTATTTTAGCATGCTGCTTTGCTTTATAGCTTTTATAGTAGCAATATTAAAGCTTAGATTATTTATAGTTTTGCTTTAATAATAGTTAATATATATGCTTTTGCTTTTAAAATTTTTAATTACATTTTTTTTAAGAATATATATAATTTTTGTGTTTAAAATAAGTTTTATATTATTTTAGTTTGCTAAAATAGCTTAGTTAAAAAAAAGATAAAAAGAAATTAAACTTGCTAAGCGTTTGTTAACATAAATAAATAGTTTTTAAATTTATAAGATAATATTGCTTTTTACTTTAATATAATAATTTATTTAATAGTTTTGTTTAAAGCTATATATACGTTTTATATAGGCTATTTTAAAATTGCTTTTATTTGTAGCCTAGCATTTATAAGCTAAATTAGCGCAAATATAAAAAACTACGTTAAATAAAAATATAGTATTAATTTTATTTTTGTTAGCGTTTAAAATATAAGTAAAAAATTTAAATATAGTATAAAAAAAAATGCTTAGCTATAAAAATAAAAAAGCTTATAAAGATTATTAACAAAATAAGCTAAACTTTAATATATATTATAGCTAATGTTAAATTAAAAAAATATAGTAAATAAACTAACTAAGTTAATAGCGTAAAACTTAAATATTATTGTTTTGCTATTAACGTTGTGTTTTTTTAGCTTTTTAGTTGCTTTTTTTATTAAAAGCTTTTTAATATTAAGTAAAATAATAGCTTTTTTTATATTTATTAAAAAAAACTTTTTTAATATATAATTTTTAAAAGTAGCAAGCTAAAAAGGCGTAAATAAAATATTTTTAATAATAGTATTTATATTATTGTATATTTTAAAAAAAGCAAGTATTTTTTAAAAGGTAGCATACTTAGTTTAATTTATGCTAAAAACGTAAGCATAAAAGCTTAAAGCAAGCTAAAAATTAAACATTTTAAAGAAAATATTTTAGTAATAAAGTATAAAAGTAAAAGTGTTTTTTATTTTTTTTTAGTTTAGCTAAATAAAAATAGCTTAAAATATAAGCTATTATATAATAACTATAAAAAAATTTACATTTTTTTTAAAAGCTAATAGCTTAGTTTAAAGCTTAGCATTTTTATTAATAAAATTGTTATATTTTTAAGCACTTATAAGCTTTTATTAGTTAAACTTAGCAAGTAGCAAGTTAAATATTTTAATATTATTAACTTTTTTTTTAACTACGTTAAAGTTTAAAAGGCTTAAAAGGAATTAAAAGAATATAAAGTTATATAATTATAATTTTTTACTTTTTAAGTTATTTTTATTACTATTTAAATTGCTTATTTGCTTTTTTATTAAGTTATTATTAGCTATATTTATATTAGCTTAGTTATTTTTAAGCTTAAGTATAAAGCTTTTATATTTATATTAGTTATTTTAGTTTTTTTAGTTTTTTTAGTTTTTTTAATTAGGTTTAGGCTTATTAAAAGGGATTTTATAACAAAAAGCCTTATTATAGCAATAAAGCTAGTTTTTATAATAAGCTTTTTATAGTATATTAAAAACATTATTAAGCTGTATAAAATTGTATAAAGTATAACTTTTTTAAAGCATAATTAAAAAATAAGTTAAAGTATAAAGTAAAATAAAAACTTATAGTAATTATAGCTAAAAACTGCTTTATAAGTGTTTTTTTTTAAAAGCATAAAGTATAAAGAAATTTTTAGTAAAAAGTGTATATAAAGTAGTTAGTTTAGTAACAAAAAGCAAAAGTACTAAGCTTAGTACAAGTTACTAACTAACTATATTATCTTACTTATATATAACTTTTTAAAATAAGCTTTATTTATAATTAATATTTAATTATAGCTTTTAATTAGCTTTATAGCAAACTTTAACTTTAGCGTATTTATAGCTTTAGTAAGTTTGTTTATATGCTTAACTAGCTAACTAAGTTATAAATGCTAACTTAATACTATATTTTAAGCTATATTTAAAGCTTTAAGTTATAAAGTATATATATTACGCGTTTTATTTTATTAGTAAATATTTATAACATTTTTTTTTATTTTTTTTTATATATTATTTAGTTTGTTATTAAAACATTGCTTATAAGTAGTACTTTATTATTATATGCTTTAACTTAAAGTTTATATATTATATAAGTTATTTACTAGGTTAAGTACTTTTTATATAAGTATAAAGTTATAAATTATATTTATATTTAAAAATTTTTATTGCTTTTTTTTAAACTTTATATACTTTTTTTACTTAGGTTTTTTTTTACTTTTTTATTTATTTTTATACTTTTTATTTATTTTTACTTTTGCTTTTTTTGCTTTTAATTTTTTATTATATAAGTTTATTTTGCTTATATAATTTTAATTAAAAAGCTAAGCTAAAAACTTTGTAAAAATGCTGCTAGGTTTATAAAGAAAAAAAAGTTATAGTAGTTTATTATAAAGTTAAAAAAAGCTTGTTATTAGCAATTTTAAAAAACTAAGTAGTAGTAGTAGTTAGCTTAGTAAAATTACTTAGCTTGTTAGTAATTAGCTTATTAGTAGTTAACTTATTAATATTACTTAGCTTATTAGTAGTTAACTTAGTAGGCCTACTTATTATAGTTTTAAAAACCTTTTTAAACTAATAATTATAACTTAATAAATACTAGTGCTTTTTTTAGTATTGCTAAATTTTTGTTTTTGTTTGCTAATAATATAAAAAACTTATAGTCTAGCTATATTTAAAAACTATACTTTAAATATTTTTAGTTTTGCTTAGTTTATTAGCATATAAGGTAATAAATAAAATATTAAAGCTTATATATTATTTTTAAAACTTGCTAGTACTTTTATACTTATAATATATTATTTTTATAAATATTTATTGTTTTTTAGTTATTTTATTTTAAAATTTAAAAAAACATTAACTTTGCTTTATTTAAGCTTAGCTTGTTTTTTTAACTATTTAAGCGTAATTTAATATTATTAGGTTAGCAGCTAAGTAAGCTTTTAGTTTTTAAAAGCTAACTAATACTTTATACGCTATAAATTATTATAGCTTTTAAAGCATAAAAGTTAAATTTATTTAATAAATATAAAGGCTTTTTTAAAGTAAGCACTAATTTACTAATATAACTTATATATTAAAGTTTAGTTTATTAATAATGTTTAAATACTTTTTAAAGTGCTTTAAGGCCTTTTAAAAACGCTTATTATAAAAACTTTAAAATATTATAGCTTAATAAATAAAAGCATAAAGCTTATTAAAAAGCAATATTTTTAGCTATTTTTTAAGCTTTACTGCTTAGCTATATATATATAAAAAAACATAGCTATAATAAAAGTAATATTTAACTTAAAAAAGCTTACTTTTAAAGTTAAATAGTAAAGCGCTAAAAGTAAAAGCATTACTAATAAAGCTAAACTTGCTAGTATTATATTATAAGCAGCTATAGTTAAACAATTTAATAAAACTACTAAATTTTAGTTAATATTTAAGCTAAATATAAAATGCTATTAAAACTAATTTGTTTTTTATAGTAAATTTTTTATTTTTAATATAATATTTAAAATATTTAAAAAATATATTTTTACTGCTAATAATATTAATAAGCTTTAATAGTTTTGCTTTAATTAGCATAATAACTAATAGTTTAAGTTTTTTTTTATATAAAGTTTGCATTTATAGTGCTAAAAATTTGCTAAGTTTAATTTAAACATTTTTAAGCTAGCTGCTATTATTTATAATAGCAACTTTAACTTTATAAAAAAAATTAAAGCTTAGCAAAAGTATTAAAAAGTTATAAAGCTTTAATTATTAAAGCTTATATTTAACTTTATTTAAAAGCTATTTGCTAAGCTTATAAACTATAAGCAAACGTTTAAAAATAAAAATAGCTTAGTAGCATATTTTATTTAGCTTATATTTTTTATTTTAATACTGCTTATATTTTATTATATTAAAAGTACTATTTTTATTATATTTTATATTAATTATAATGCTAACAAGTAAAACAAGCAAACGCTTAAATAAAAACTTTAAATAAAATATTATTAATATATATTAAAGCTTAGCTTTTAAGCAATAATTTGCTAACGTTAATAAAAACATATTTATTTAGCTTAAAGTAGCTTTTAAGCGTTATAAAATAAGCAAAACTAATGCTACTTTTAATAAATATATTTAAGTTAATAAAACTTTTTCTTTTTTGCTTTTTAGTTATAAATTTAAACTTTACTACTTTTTGCTTAATAATTTTATAGCTAATTTATTTTTAGCAATATTAATAAAAAAATAATAGTAATAGCTATAGCTATAGTAATAAAAATAAAAATAAAAATAAAAACAAAGTAAGGCCTTTAGCACTTTTACTTATATTACTTTGCTTTATAAAATAAAAAGCAGCACTAAAAGCACTTTTACTAACTTACGTTGTTACTTATAAAAAAATTATTATAAAAAAGTTTTTACTAAAAATAAAAAAAATATTAAGTATAAGTTTAGTATAAGTAAAAAAAAAAATAGTATTATTATTTATTATTATATACTATTTTTAAGTTATAACCTTTTTAGCTTTTTGCTTAAGCTACTATAATACTAAGTCTTAAACTTTAATACTAATTTAAGTACTAGTTTTTTTTTATATAATAATAGTAGCTTATTTTTTAGTTTAAATAATATAAGCAATACTTTTAACACTTATATAAAAATAGTTAGTAAGTTTTACTATAGCAATAAATATATATTTTTATTAAAATGTTAATAAAGCGTTTAGTACTTTTTATAAAGTATTAGTATAAATTTACAATTGCTTTTTTTATATTTAGTTAATTTTAAAAGTATTTTTTATTTTATTTATAAAAATAAACATATACTATAATATAAAATATATGTTTTAAAAGGTTTTATTTTTTTTAGTTATAAAAAAAAAAATATAATCTACTTATAAAACATGCTAGTTTAATAATATATAAAATATATTATATTTACTAGCCCGGTAATAAGCTAGTTAGTTTTTAATAAGTTTTAGCTAGTTTTTTATTTATAATATAAATATAAAAACACATTAATCCGTTTTATTTGCATAAATATCTATAATTTATAGTTAGTATATTATATAATATTATTTAGCAAATAAAGGTATAGTACATGTTTAGTAAGTAATGCACTATTAATTTACTAATGTAAAATAAAAGTACCTTCTACTAAAATTTGTATAGAGAATATATTTTAAAAATCTACCTAATAAGCTTTGCAAATTTAACAAGCCTTGTAGTCCTTATACAGGCCTTATAGTCCTTGCGCAAGGCTTGTTAGTACCCACGGGATCCCGCTAAGGTAAGGAACGTTGACAACAGTAATGATCAAGCGACAGCAAAGCTTGTGATAGCTTTACATGCGAGTAGAGTATCTATACGTTTTAAATATGTATTAGTCTCAACAAGTGTCTAGTCGGTATCTAGTTGTAGGGTCTGATTGCTAATTAAGATATGACGAACTGATCGTAGCCTTTTGTTAACGCGGCCAGCGGCTATTTTCTTCTAGAATAGCCAAGCCAAGTCCTACAAAATCCAAGAGCGCACGAACTATTTGAGCACCCATGTCATTTCGGTCAGACTTACTCGTAGATCGAGGACTCCTCAGATCCGATCATCCGACGGTCTGTCTTGCCCCGCAAAGTGTAAACTTGTTCCAGACAACCACGCGGTCGGTTCTCCTTTCTACCCCTAGTAAATACAAAACACGTATTACTGGTATTAACTAATCTTACCTAAGCTTAGGTTTTAACACTACTTACCTACTTGATAGGTTAAAGGATCTGCGAGTTCGACCCTTAACGGAGCCTTTGGTGGAGTAGGCCAGCTATTTTGGAATTTTGGTTCGTTTCGACCTACCGAAGCGGTTCCGAACTGGCTAACTTAGTTACTCGACAATAAATGTTTGCATTGTTTTCCACCATCAATTGATCTGTGAACCTAGTACTGTTATACAGGACAATCATTGTTTGGCTCTACCGTTTTACCGCATGGTAGGCACTGAAACCTATACACTTAGGTTAGTAATCATTATTTACGGCGTATTCCGTGTATATATGGTAGGTCTCGATCATGTAGGAATTGGTAGGGATTATAGGTACCTTACCTAAGAGTCAACGGTAATAATAAGGATATACTCGTAGGGTATGTGCCATGCTGCCATATGCATACCTAGCCTAACCTATTCTGGGTACCCTGCTTACGTCGAACATCGGTAATGCTACCTCAACCTCAGGTGCTTTCACGTAACGGTTGTACTAGTATAGCCTATAGCCTTCGTCAGTCGCATCGACTTATCCTTTTTCCCCTACCTCTTGCATTTACCCAATCGACCTGCGATTCCTTTTACCTAGGGTAGTATCAACAAACCTCTTATTTTACCTCCGCAGGCCTTGAGCAGACAACCTTACAGTAGACTGACAGGCCAATTGCACGTATACAAAATTGTTCTTGTAACATGACACACGCTGTAACCTCACACGTGTAACACCGCGCGAGATGATCCATTTCGACCCTACAAAGCCGACCCCGCTGCGACGAGCCTGTGATCGTTGCCATCAGTCCAAGTTAAAATGCTTTCGAGATAATGACAACGAGGATTGCCAGCGTTGCATGCGGGCCAACGTCAAATGTACATCCAGCCCGCCGACAAGGCCCCAGAGAAAGACCTGGGCCACCACCATCGCCGGCGCCGGCACCGGCATCACCACGTGGGACAGCAGTCCTACGCAAGCCACACGGCTAAATGCGGACGTTAGGCCTCAAGGATCAACGCCCACCTTTGAGGACAGCGCCGGGACGACACTGCTCCGGATGCGAGGCGCCAGTTCAACTTCAGTACCCGAAGACACCTCCATGACCGTATTCGAGGCACCCTCAGGAGGTGACCTCAACCCGGCCCGGTACTCCAACCCCAACGGAAGTTGGCACGGACCTACATCAGCGGGGAATAGTGGGGCCGCAGATTTCAGCCATCTTATGACTGATTTTCTCAATTCTCACCAACTCAGCTCCCCCTTGCTGCCCGAGGTGGATGCTTATATGGATATGATAATGGACCAGGACCAGAACCAGAACCAGCCGCGGCCAAATACAAGTGCGACCAATATGGCCGGGATGACGCAGCCTGAACACTCACATTTCACCTCCTCGGACAATGTTAGCCGCACTGCGCCCTCGTCACCGCCACGTCCATGCTTAGCGTCTTATTCCGCACGGCTGTCGTCTGCGACCACTCTAGCCCCATCATCGACCTCGGGAAGGAGTGGTTTTGGCAGGGAAGGTACAGCCAGCGGGACGGAACGGAAGGGAAACGGCCGCATATATTGGCTCCGGCAAATATCCGACGTCAACATCAACTTGATGGAGCATTTAGACACGGTAGTACAATGCCTCAACTCGTGCGATGATGCAAACAGCAGACAACAAAACCCGTTTGGCATCGACGACACACTTCATTTATCACAGCGCTTCATAGATGTGCTCACCAACATATGCTCTAGGCTACCAGCGACTAACAAGGGGGCCAGTAATTCGCCTTCGACGCTTCCGTCTTCGTCCTTCTCCCTGGACCCAGCGGCCGAACTACTGATCTTTTCCGCCTATCTGCGGCTGATCGAAACCCATCACAGAGTCCTACGTCACGTGCAACTCTCGCTTGCACCAGACACTTTGAATTACTCCACTAGATGTCCCTTGCAGATGCCAGGTCTGACAATAGGATCCTTTTCGTTGTCGTCCAAGTCGGACACCCAGTCTCTACTTTTGGTCAACCTGATGGAAACGATGATGACGCAGGCCCGGGATCTGGTAGCGGAGATATCATCGCCCAAGCATACGGCAGGGTACAGGGGCGACTTCAAAGTTTTTGGGGGCGTTTCGTTGGTCATTGTGCCGGATCTCGCGCTGAAAGCGATCCGGTCCCGCGAAGATTCGCTTTCGCGGATGTTCCATGATCTGAAAGACTCAATACGTAGTGTTGACTACCGTGAGCCTAGTCGGTAAATAACACAAGGGAGAACCAAGGGGGAAGAGAAAGATAATACGAGGAGACGCGAAAAATAAAAGGACAGCAAATTAAAAAAAAATTGAGATCAACGCAGGTAACAAAGCCTAGCTGAATATGCCCTTGCAAATTTAAGACGGATCCATAATCCCGTCACTATAATTACCTGCTTAGTCCAACTTATGGCGAACCTAGCAGCCTAGGCTGCCTACTTTAGGGAAGCTGGAGACTGCACTACTCGTATATTTGCTGCTATTTTCACACTAAATACGCACATGGTACGAGCTAATAGCGGCCCGTTCCATCGTGCCAAGAGCCGGCGCGGGGCAGAGGGGCCACACACATAGCTAACCTAAACTAAACGTATGCCGTGGCATTGTACCGGATAAGTTGTATTTGACGAGCTTTCATCTTCAATTACAAGGTAAACATCCGCCCCATCTCCCTTTTCTTGAGCGCGGCCTCATCCGCTCATTTGTGACATATACCCTAGTCGGCGACACCATTGATAACTGAGTGACCAACCTGCCAAAGACACATGTTCCGCTGCAGCGAGATAGTCTATACTGGCAATGGCGGAGTCAACTAGTCAGACCAAGGTCGGAAGCTGATCTGGTTAGCAGGACCCGAGACAAGGCCAAGAGTCGCGGCCATAGAAGACATCACCGTAGCTTCGGAAGTTCGGCCTTGCGACTCTTATCGTAGACCAAAATCCCGTCCGGGTTCTACCGTCACGCCTCCGCTTTTACCAGCACCTCCACCTCCGTCGCCTTGCCAGGACTCCCGATACTCGGGCAACCACAACGCACCAGCAGCCAGAAGAGGCGCAGGTTGTCCTCGCTACGACTCCCGCCTAGGGATCCGCCGCCAAACGTACCGCCCAAAAGAGGCAAGGTACCCCGGAAAGACACCCGCCTGCCTGAAACCTCACCGCACCAATCGCCAAGCACAATGTTCGTGCGGGGCGGACGCAGCAGCTCGCAGGCCACACGCCACGGGATCTAGATCCTACCCTTCGAACGCGCCGCACGGTCGTACCGCTAACGATACCTCCAACGGCGAACGATAACATTTTCGGGGTAACCTCTTCGTCATCAGGGTGGGGAAAGAAGAGGGTCGACATAATGTGCACGGCGCCGCCGCCTCGGCCGCATGCTTCCGGGTGTCTGCCCTTTGGACTTGTTCGTCGTCTCAGTTCTCGTACTGATTGCGAGTGGCTAGGTACGTTTGTGGGAGGTCTTGGGTTTTGCGCGGCAGGGTATCGACGGCTCACATTTCGTACAGGTAATGATTGTACCTTAGGTACACCGCATTTGGATAGTACCGTGCACGTTTAGCGTGCACCTACCTAGTTCCCATGTCGAAGGAATGCAGATGTCTTCAGGATGCAGATGCTTGAGAGAAGATAGTATATCTTTATGTTAGGAGCTTGTTCCCCGACGATATGATGCGACACTTGCATTAGGCATCTCTATCCGCCCGGTAGAGTACCTACTTACCTACCTGGTAATCACGATTTGTAAGTACACATAGCCTGCCCTCCCCGCCTACCTGTAACCTGCATAATAGTCCAATACGAGGCGCCGAAGAATGTGAGGAAACGCCAATTAGATCCTCCGAGGCTCCGCATCAGTGCCGGCGCCGAAATGTTAGAAAGCGCCCCCTTAATAACAAGACCATCCCTAGTCCAAATCTGTCGAGACTCTACAGGGTCCGACTACTTACCCGCAGTCGGCGGTGCACAGACCACCTGCAGACATGTGGGGATAGATACTTTGATACTTCGGCGCTTCGGTGACTTGCCGAAAGTAGTAGTCTTGGCACCGAAGTCCAATTGTTGCAAATCCGCCTATTACACCAATTCAGAGGACGCAATCTAATCCTCCCTTTGGTAATCAACAACAGGACAATCTCCAGATTTCTAGATTGGGGACCAAGAACCACAGGCTGGAGATGGGGACAACTTTGCAAAGCTGGATATGCTTACCAACCCGCCGTAGAATTGGGGAGACATATCAAATCACCCGATCACCAGGCACAGGTTTTTCAAAGCGCCGAAATGATGTGGTCGCTTTTGTTTTCCCCTAGAATAGACTTTTCCCTCAAAGCCTTCTTCAAACCATGTGCCTTCGTTCGTTTCCCTCGATAGTGGTGAACTGAGTTGAGTTGTTCTGCTTCATTTCTCGCATAGACATCCCCTTACCTCCTACCTCCGATAAAGGAACTGCCGCTACCGCTGCCGTATCCAACTTCCACCTGAACACTCGTCAACACCGCCCAACGCCGCCTCGCCATGGAGGAGAAACAACAAGAGCCACAAGAACTGGCGTCGCCAGCTGAGCAGTCCAAAGCTTTGCCAGCGAGTGATGCCCAAGGAGGTGCAGTAACCGAGCCCGCCGTCCAGGACGAAGAGGGCGATGGTTCCTTCAACAAGGGATGGCGGTTCTGGGTCGTCTTCGCAGCCGTCTGTTTTACTACCATGCTTGCCGCCATCGAGAGTACTGTTACGTCGACTGCTTTACCTTTCATCGTACATGAACTTGACGCCGGTGATTTGTACATTTGGTTTGTAAACGCGTATTTCCTGACCAGGTACGTTAAACAGTCATCTCTTGGTGATTATCCTATCCTGCGCAGTCCGGGATACGAACAGGCTTGACTGACATCAAACGACCTTGACAGCACCGCCTTCCTACCACTTCTTGGGCAACTTTGCGACTTCTTCGGCCGACGATGGATGATGATGACCGTAGTCGCGCTCTTCGCCCTAGGGAGTGGCATTGCCGGCGGTGCAGCCAACCCGACCATGTTGATTGCTGGGCGCGCTGTCCAGGGCATCGGAGGCGGCGGCATCAATCTGCTCATCGAGCTAATCGTCTCAGATATTGTTCCGTTGCGCCAGCGAGGTTCATACTTCGGTATCGTATTCGGCGTTTTCTCCTTGGGCACAGCCGTTGGACCTCTCATCGGTGGCGCCATTGTTGACGGGACCACATGGCGTTGGGTGAGTAACTCCAAAGTGTCTTCCGTTGCAGGCGGCAAGACATGATTATATCATCGACTAACCGGGGATACAGGTGTTCTATATCAACCTACCGGTTTCGGGGGTAGCCTTGATACTGCACGCCCTCTTTCTACACGTCAACCGTGACAGGGAGACAGGCGTCATGACCAGGCTGAAGCGCATCGACTACGTCGGCAACGCCATACTCATCGCTAGCGTCGTCTCTGTGCTGATCGCGTTGTCATGGGGTGGCACAAGGTATAGCTGGTCCTCGTACCAAATCCTTGTTCCCTTGCTCGTCGGCATATTCGGCCTGGTTCTCTTCCATATCTACGAGGGGATGCCGTGGGTGCAAGATTTTCCCACGCTTCCCGAGCGCGTGTTCAAGCGTCGGACTCCGGCGGCCGCCCTGGTCATCGCGTTCGTCAACTTCATCTGCCTTTTCTGGGCCATTTACTTCCTGCCTCTTTACTTCCAAGCCGTCCTGGGCATGTCACCCACCATATCCGGAGTCGCGCTTCTGCCGACGGTCCTCTTGTCTGTCCTCACTGGCGCCTTCGCCGGCGTGGCGCTATCTAAGTGGGGTAGATACAAACCACTCCACATCTTCGCTTTCGTCCTCATCAGCCTGGGCTTCGGATTATTCTCACGCTTTGATCAGCACACGAAGCCCGTCGAGTGGGTTCTCGTGCAAGCCGTGCCTGCATTCGGACTAGGAATCATGATGTCGACCAACCTCTCCTCGGTGCAGGCCGACCTCCCCGAGTCCGACACGGCCGCGGCAACGGCCGCCTTCGCCTTCATGCGAGCCTATGGCTCCATTTGGGGCGTCTCAATTCCCGCGGGCATCTTCAATGCGCAGTTCGCCAATCAGTCGTGGCGGATCGGCGATAAGGCGATCGAGGAACAACTGAGCCACGGCAGGGCGTATTCGTTCGCCAACGCCGCCTTCGTCCACAGCTTCCCGCAGCCGCAGCGCGATCGGATCATCGACGTCTACGCCCGGAGTCTGAAGGTCTGCTGGCAGGTCTCGCTCGGCTTTGCCCTCCTCGGCTTCTTGCTCTGCTTCGTCCAGAAGGAGATCTCCCTGCGGACTACGTTGGAGACCAAGTTCGGCTTGGAAGAAAAGGAGAAGAGTACGGGATCTGAGGGTGATGAGGAGCTTCGGGTAGCGAGCACCCCTTCACCTACATAAGCTTCGTTAAGTCCGTCGAGCTCTTGCCACATCCAGGTCTCATAGTTCTCGAGATTGCTGTGATGGCCTTGATCGGGTACATAAGTATGGTGAGTTGGAGACAGTCGGGTACCCACCTTGACTGCATAGAAGTCTCATTAATGTAGAGGTATGAGAAAATTTAAAAGGCCGGATTCATAGATGATGGCGTATACTCGGAGTTACTGCAACATATAGTCATAATAATACCATTCCAACGCAACGTGTTACTATGTCTCGCGATGAATCTGCGCATCTGGTGCCATCATACAAAGGGAATTCGAGCCCAATATGCCCGAGAAACTGGTCTGTTTGAGGGGTTGCCTTCTTTCTGTCCGACAGTGCCCACACGGCTGAACCTATAATAGTACATGGCCACATCATCCCGCCCGGCACTTTGGTCGGTGTCAATATCTACGCTGTTAACCACAATGAAAATTATTTCCCACATCCCTTTATGCAACATATAAATTGGGACGTTGGATCGCAGAAGAGGGTGCGGAGAGGAGTGATGAGGTCAAGCTATTGCCTACTATGTAGCTCATAGTGCTACATTTGCTCCGTCCTCTACAGCCCCCCGAGTATGTGCCGGTAAGTCGATGACCTACATGGAAACTAGTCTGGTAATAGCCAAGTTTCCATGGCCCTTTGACTTTAAACCGGCGCTTGGAAAGGTAGGGTCTATTGGTAGTGGCGTTGTCGGGTGGACCGATGGCAGACGACATGAGAGGGAGTACCAGCTAGATGATATTTTTACGCCGAGGCTTGAGGGACCGCATCTAGTATTCAAGCCACGTGGTAATCTAGGAGATGGCTTCCATAAATGCGTGCAAATTATTTTCAGACACAATCAGCGTATGTTGAGAGGAAGCCGGTAAATGTTCCACCACAATGCATCCGATGTGATCATGGAAGTGGCAAGTTAATCGTAGATAGGGGGAAGCACCCCTTGGTCCCCCAGTGCTGGTCATGTCCTAGGTACCGCTACGCCGACTCCTCATGTGGCCGAATCCGAATTCTATTGAAATGTGTATACTACACGAAATAAGTTACATACTTTACGTAGCGTGTACGCCGAACTCGTGAATATGTTGCTTGGCAAAGACGGAATAACAAGAAAATGGTATTTTAATCACGTTTTAGCGCTTGTTACGTCTCTCACGATAGGCCCTTACAAGCGCCTGCTTCTTTGGCGTAACCCTCCCATAGAGTCAAGACAAAAATGCCACTATCAAGTTGACCGCTCGTTGCTCACTCTGTCATTTCATAGTCCTTCCAGATTAGCCCCTCCGGCACTTCTTTCCACTGCATATCCTTATCGAGCAGGTCCTGCATTTTAGCCCACTCCTCTCTTATGCGTTCTGTCCTTTCCATCCTTGGTGTTATCGCAGCTGGGAAGGGCCTCGGCTGTGTGAATAGTCCATCTTCGAGGTCGTGCATATCAGGTAGTATCTCAACGCCGGTCTTGCTATCAACAGCTCGACGGATGTTGAATCCCCAGAGGAGCCGTGATATGGCCAGGAACAAAGTTCTGTCTGCAATGTGCATTCCTTGGCATAGTCGCCGCCCAGCGCCGAAGACGAAGTGGTCCCTCTGGGTCACGTCCGCTAGTGTTGCCGATTCCGCCGAATTAGTCGAGTCGTGTACCCAACGGCCAGGATCGTAAAGGCGCGGGTTGGGGTAACGAGTTGGATCGTTATGTAATGTCCTATTCAGAAAGTCAGGGGCGTACGTGATTAGAGATCATGATAGTGTAACCTGGGACTCATACCAAACATTATACATGACAGTGGCGCCCTTGGGGATTCGATAGCCCATGTACTCATCATCACGTATAACGGCATGCGGAACACCGAGGAGGGTGGTCGGCATCCACCGCAAGCACTCCTTTACACAGCCCCTGACAAAGGGTAACTGTGGAAAATCATTCAAGTCTGGCATCCTACCGCCGCAAACTTTGTCGATCTCTTTCTGGGCAGCTTCCATGGCGTCCGGAAATATGACCATAGCTTGGATAAAACCGACCAAGATGGCAGATGTAGTCTCGGAACCAGCTTGAAGCAACGAGCCGGCCAAGTATGCAGCAAAGCGATCAGAGTAGCCCTCTGTATCCTGCATGCGTACGAGATCAGAGCAAAAGCAAGGCTAAAATAAATGTTAGTGAGATCGGTGTTGTGATACATGGATATCACTCGCCTTGGCTAAGCCGGCCCGTAGTTTCTCCCTTGTGTGAAGGTATTGTCCCGTAAAGAGGTTGAATTCGCGTTTGTGGATCTGCTTGGCATATTTTACGGTGGGAAGAAACACGTCAGGAAGCGATCTCAGGAGCGGAAAGGCGTCTAACAGCGCAGCCGTCTAGAGTCGTTAGATATTTAATTTGTGGTAGAGGCAGTCGTGGATGGGAAACCATCGACAACTTACTGCAGACCGAATCACATTTGACGTTTCGTTGAAGATCTAGGTAACGTCTTGTTAGTCACAGTCTTTTATGTCGTTGGCGCATACTTACACTCATGGCAGTCTTGAAATACTCGTCGTTGACTGAATTGATCCGAAACCCATATGTCATTTGAGTAAAGATTGAAGAAGTATAGCGGCGAATGTGTTGGGTGAATTCCGCCCTAAGGACTGAATGTCAGCTCATCCTTTCACAGTCAAATACTATCAAACGCAGATTAAGCACACGAAAGGTAGCAGCTCGCTATGACTGAGTATATCAGTCTTAAACTTACGGATCGTTGAGGAATCCCATCAACATGGCTACACTCTCTAGGTCCTGATATGGCACATATGTAGAAGAAACCTTGACGTTCATGATTTGGTGGGCAATTTTCCGAATTTCTTTCCAAATATCACCATACTCCTATCCTACGCGTCAGTTTCCTGTAGTTGAACGAGAAAGGTTGCGTACTAATAGCAAAACACGCAGACCGCCGCTAAGAACATCTTGGGCGATGTAGCTTGGTGGCCTGGAAGAATAAATCGCACTTCTTTTATCTAACAAGTCCTTGACGGCCTGGTCTGTGGAAAGGACTATAAGAACCTGGGTGCCTAAAATAAGTGAATACACCGGCCCGTATTCCTGTGCCCATTTCTGAAATTGTATATGAGGTCTGGTAGCGGGGATTTGGTGCAGGTTACCGATCAAAGGTAAGGTTGGTGGTCCGGGAGGAAAGTTTGGGGGTTTCCTACCAACCCCTTTATAAACGGTCAATAATGGGATAATGATAAATACGAGGGAAACTACTGTCCACAAAAGCGTATACATTGTAAAGAACATGGAGTAAAGTGAAGGTTCATATAAAAGCAGTCTGAACTTGGACTTTGGGAAAATTATCAGTTTTATCATCGTCTGACTTAGGGAGAGTAGATGACGCGGGGGCGGTGAGACGGCCGCCGGCCGCTCCCATGTCAATGTCAGCAGCACGTCGTCCCAACAACCAACAGCCTACTTGTGGGCATACAGATTCGGACTTATCGGAGATTTCTGTAATCCTTCACGTGGGGTTTTAATGTGGGGTTGTTACCCGCTCCGTGTAGGAGAGTGCCGGATGCCAACCTGTCCCGACCTGTCCCGATAACATAAGTATCCGGCGCCGGCAGAAAGACGTTCTAGTTACGGTGCATTGAGTCATCAACTACGTTCAAGAGATGGAAGGATAAGGGAACTTGTCAATGACTTTGGTTCAAGACTCCATAATCTAAACAATGTTTTGCTCTGGCACCTAAAGGGATTTGTGTTGCCCCCCTGATCGTCGGGAAACTAGATGACGACAGCAGTCCACAAGCAAAGAATACGACGCAGCCTATAACAAAAAGGTACAAGTATATCCAGTCATCTAGAACACTTCAACAGTGTTACCGCACCAGGAGCACAGAAAGAAATCATGCAGGCTAAGTAACCATTACGGTATCAGTGAAACAAAGTGTTACCTCCATCAGAAAATCCCGAATTACTAGTTGCACGTCCTGACTGATATGGCACCAAGGCCATACATGCAGGAGCGGACAGTCATGAGATGGCTTATGCGACGCCGCCCACTAAGCAAACAATAAAACAATCAGATTTGGCCATCCACCAAAAGACTGCTGGACCTGGCTTCGGAGCAGGGCGACAAAGCCAAATGGACCGATGCCGCTTAGTTTCTTGTCGAATACATCGCACTAGATCCATCTGGCCGTCGAGTTCCCCTTGAGTCCTCCTTGTATCGGGAGTAAAAGCCAACGCATCGTTCCTGTTAACCCTGTCCTCGTGAATCCCAAAATTGGCATATCTACTAAAGTTGGACGTAGACGGCATTACAGCGAGCAACTACTTTACCTACAAACCACATAACGGTGGGGAAGTCCCTGTGGACGAAGTCTGGAGGTCGACACATAAACCTGGAAAGGACTTCGAAGAATAGGGGCGGGCACCTGCAAGACGTATAGTATCGCCTTCAATCGCTGTAACTACATCTTAAATACATCAGGTACGTCACTGCCTTTCGTCGAGCACATGTAGCTGGTGAAGGAACCTTACCTATCACCAGACAGCGTACGTGTAAGTCGCGAGCGTCACCAGCTACATTGATCAATGCAGGTTGTCGCTACTAGTGGAAGGAGGAGTCGGTGTTAAATAGGTACCTACCTGACATAAGTTCGGCTCGTAACGGAGTGGCACTGGAGATGGGCCCTAGCTGCAGTTGCCATAATGAAACAATCGGATCCTTCGCTTTCCACTTCATGATATGCTAGGTACCGCACCTATCGTTTTAAAATCCGACCATGCCTGGGTCTTTCCGGTTTACACGGAGGAAAACGTAGTTGGGCTACGCAATTGCCAAACCCCTGTAAGTTTGATCTTTCCCCCGGCCCTCTTTCCTTTTTACGGAGGGAAGGGACGTACTTAGACAACCTACTTACCGTGGTCAACTACTTTGCCTATAAATACTGTCTGATCTCCGTTTTCCTTACTTTTCCTCTTTTCCTCTCCCACCTATATATCATACACACCACAGTAACCTGCGCACCATTGTCGCGGAAAGCAGATCGAAGACATCGCGGATCATATCTCTCCTCAACAAGAACCACGCGGTTAGAGCTGCAAGGTCTCCAAGTCCAAAAAAATTGGAATCCCTATAACGTACAAGACCCAACAGATAACCGTCCGGCCGATATGGTAGCAGAATTCGACCACAAAAAACCCTAACCACCCCGACAATCATCGAAAAGCCCCAGGGCACAGCTATTCAAGGCCTCACTCAGAAACCCTTTCGGAAGACCGCCACTTCCTACAATCATAGGACAAGTCAACAGAATCACATCTCATCTACTGATCCAAGGATCTATGTGCTATCACAACGTGGAGGCTTCCCCCGGCCTCTTACCCATCAGAGATGATGGCAAAGTGGTCGTACTTCTTCCCCATCCCGCACCTGTCTCCGGGACAACAGAAAACACGGCCTAGGGAGTACAGAAGCCCCGGAGCCGATGGAAACGCAGTACCGGAATCACCAGATAGTCCAGGCTCAGACGGAAGTAGTAAGCCCAAGGTACTTAATCTTTTCCTTTGCTTATTATGTTCTTATTTTGTCTATTCACTTGCTGACTTGCTTTTACCTTTTCTTATCCCCCTACTCCTAGTTTCTTATGCTTTTCTTATTCTCTCCGAAAAACTTCCTTATACCTTTCACTTATGAAGTCGTGTTAGAAGCGATGATATAACAATTAACACATCTTGGCCGGCATTCGGAGGCGACGGAAAATGCGGGCATCATCCCGAATTCGAGTGTGGGGCTTCCATATTAACGTGTGGCTTCCACCGGCCATTTCATGGTCGGTGGGGACATCGTCAAACTGACGACGGTGGACCCCGTGAGGCATCCCCTTCCGAGCAGAGTATTCCTCTGCAATATAATTTACACCAAGCACTACGAGCATCTGCTGCGGCCGAAGTGCTCGCCCTCATCTTTTGGGGAGACCCGGACATAGACGGCAAGACGCGTGCCGCGGACGAGGTGGATGAGGATTGGAACCCAGCACCAAACTTGGTTGGGTTTCCAAAGCGAAGAGGTCCTCTTGGGCGGCGGCCTTTGCCATTCAGGATATGTACCGGGGACTTAACACTAACGACGAGATGAACGCCGAATAGGATTGGGACACAAGTGAATCAAAGTCGCTTAGTAGGGAGAGTTCGAATCCCGGTCGACGGGGGAGTTCAACACATTGGCTGAACGGACATCGGCGTTGGGTGTCTGATACTGGAATTACATTATATTAACCTGTTTTCCTAGCACATTTAGCTACCTAGGTTCGGTCTTTGCTGTTATAATAGGTACCTTCGGTAATGCTTTGGTCATCACTTTCTACTTGCACAGCCCATTACTTTAGATGTCTTCGTTGTTTTGATTAGGTTTGGTTATACAAAAAACTAGAGGTGTGTAAATCCGGTGCCGCTGCAGCTTCGATCCTTATCTATATCTCCCGCTCACTCTACGCCTTGGCCCTGGTTACGATCATACGGCAATCACGCTCAGGCTTGGCAGGGAAGGATGCTATGAAGCACTTGGCAGGTAAGAGATTCGGAATGCCGTCAGCATCGACATTGTCTGGCCCGAACTTGTTATTCGGGGGCAACGCGATATCGTAGTCTTTGAGGATATTGGCGACGATGGTCAGCATCTCGACCCAGGCCAGATTGCGACCGATACAATTCCTCGGGCCATACGAAAAGGTAAACAGTGTCTTCTTGGCCTCGTCGTTTCCCACGAACCTTTCGGGTCGGAATCGCCGGGGCTCGTCCCAGCTCTTCTCGTGCATGTTGACAGAGCGTAAGTTGACGTAAATCTCGGTGCCTGGTGGGATGTAGTGGCCTTGTAGCTCGATACCTTGACTAGGCGAGACGCGAGGTGTAAGCCCAGCCGTGGTTGGCGATACCCGCAGAGCCTCGCTGACACAGGCCTCGATATACGGAAGCTGGGCCAAAACCTCTTTATGTAGAATAAGATGATCGGGTGGGAATGCGGAGCGGACTTCTTTGACGGCCTTCTCGAGCTTGTCTGGATGTAATAGGAGCAAGTGAAAGACCCACATGATGGCCGAGGATGTGGTCTCGCTACCGGCAAGCATCATCATGATACATTCGGCCTGGATCTCGGAAGGGGACATCTTGGTCTTGGATTCGGGATCTTCGGCTTCGATGAAAGCTTGCAACAGATCGGCTTGCTCGTCACCTCCTGCTGCCAGCAGCTGCTTGCGTATGTCGGCTGACTCTTTGCTGTACGTCGCCAGCTCTTGGTACATCCATTTCCACGGTCGCATGAGCCACGGGAAGGGGATGAGAGACAGCAGGCCAAGCACGACCGGGCTATCCAGCAGGTCCATGATGGTGCCGGATCGTTCCATAATGGAGGAACTGCCCTTGGACATGGTTCCGGGGTCACGGCCAAAAGCTACGGCGCTCATAATGTCAAAGGTGGCAAGCTGAGTGTCGACGCGATAGTTGACCTCTGCCGCCTGGCCGCCATTCTCGGCAATGAGCTTCTCCCACTTGGCCGCGATGGCCTCGTAACCATGTCGCTGGATGATGGGCTCCATCTTGTTTAAATAGGCGTAGCTAAAGTACGGACCCATCTGACGCCGCCTCCGAGCAGCTAGAACCGGGTCTCTCTGCGAGACGATGTTCTTGGTCCCACCATCGTCAAAGATGTCGAAGAAGGGGGCCTTGCAGAAGTTCTGGGTACCCAAAATAGTGCGCACGTCTTCTGGATTGCTAACGCATACGGCATTTGGCTTATAGACGTAAACATCGCCGTACTTGGCCATGTCCCTCTCTACTCTCTGCGCAACGCGACCGGAGAAATTGTCGAGATCACCTCGCTTGGAGGTCACCCGGGCCAACACAGGACCGGGGATCTTGCGCAGGGGCGACAAGAGAAAGGCATGAAGTAATCTTGCCGTGAAGAAACAGACTATGAGGGCGAAGAGGTATTGGTAGAAAGCGGCGTTTTTGGCCATGACAGTGGCTCTGTCAACCAGACGGCTGGCCAGATCCAGATCGATAGACAGCATGGTGGAAGGTAACCTGCGACTCGAGTCTGGGTGATGATTCTGCTGACACTCTACGACAGACTCATCCAGGTTCGTGTTGATCAAAGAAAAGAGGTCTCGGAGATTCTCTCGCTCTCAAACCCCTTGATGACTTGGATATCGACATCCCGGTCAGAGCCGACCCGACATAATAGCGTCTTCACTTTATCGGGTCAACATACGGACTCCCAAGCCCAGAAATCCAATGGACCATATCTGTCGAGTCACCTCGTATCTTGGGGTCCACAGTAGGTACAACCAGGAGATCCAAGGAGACAGGTCCATCTCCCAATGTACCATGATGGTGTGTTCATATCCAAGTACTTCACTCTCAAGGTACTTGAATTGCAACAGGAGTATACGTAGTGAAACTGACGAAAGGGGACCAGCCTCAGGTGAACTTGTGAAGGGATCTTGCCATGTGGGTCGCGCCAAGCGCCCGTCGTACAGTGTCAGATCCCACACACCACGGTGCCCACGGAACAAGGGTCAGGTTAGCGACGGAAGAAACCGCACTTCTTACACAGTGCAAGATGGCCATATCGTTGCCCGCGGCATTCCAGCTGGTGCCCCTCCGCGGTCCGATTCCGCCTTCTGTGTTAATCACCTTTTTCATGCCATCATATGTTTACATTGAAACGTAGTGTGATAACAATAATAGATTTTGCAAAAGAGCTCTTCGAGGTTTTCCCGAAGCGAGAAAAACTAGTAAAAGCCACAGAAAACCCTGAATTCTTAGTATCTTGGAATTCTAGAAATGATTATTTGTGTTTTCTTTACGACAAGACGCGTCGTGCCAAGGGGACCGACTGGCGCCACAATGCTTGGGAATGGCAATCTTCCTTCTACTGTCATTCGAGACGTAAGCTCATACAGGTGGTCAATCCGGTTGTTATTACTGCTATACACGACGCTCTGAAGTGCGATGGGTGTATCGAGGACTTCTTGATCGCATCCCTCTAAGCCGACGGCGCTTCGCATGGCATATTAGAATAACAGCAGATGCATAGGAACAAAATGACCATACTGTAAATCTACCTAGTTATCTATACAAAATACGTTGTCTCATGACTTCCTCCTAGCAATAACAATCCGGCAGTCTCGCTCCGGATACTTCGGTGTGGTGAAAAGTGTGCTCCTCGTAGGCATAATCTTCGGTCTTCCCTTCTCATCAACATTATGCGGCCCACAGACACTATCGAGCGGGAGAGAAATGTCATAATCCTTCAGTATGTTGGCTAAAATGACCATCATTTCGACCCACGCTAGGTTTCTGCCAATGCAATTTCTATGTCCGTAGGAAAATGCAAAGACGTTCCGTTTCGCCTCGTCATTGTCCATGAAGCGCGTGGGGTCGTAGTCGTACGGCCGCTCCCATATGTCTTTGTTTACGTGCGCGCCGTGGAGGTTGATGGCTACTTCTGTTCCGGGAGGGATGTAGTGGCCCTGGATGGTAACCCCATCTTTGTTGTTTATACGAGGTAGGAAACCGGATGTGATGGGAGAATAGCGTAGCGTTTCGTAAATGCAAGCTTCGAGGAACGGGAGATGTTTCCGGCACTCGTCGAAGCCGATGGTGTGATCGGGAGCAAACTGGGAGCGGACTTCCTCGATGCAACGACGAAGGTGTTGCGGGTACAGAGTCAAGAGGTGAATAACCCAAGACGTGACGAAAGAGGTCGACTCGCTTCCTGCCAGCTGCATTGCTATACTTTCCGTCGAGACCTCGTGGGGGGTCATGCGGACCTTTTCATTTTCGGGGTCTTCGGCATCAAGGAGTGCCTGTAGTAGGTCCACCGGCTTCTCTTTACTCGACGGATCAGACAAAAGATCGCGTCGCTGACGGACCGATTCCTCGCTGTACGTAATGAAGCTATCGAATAACGACTTCTTCTTTTCGATGAGCTTGGAGAATGGAGGGTAGTTGAGGAAGGGAAAGTTCTTGGTCATGCCCAAGTAGAAGCCCGTGGCCTCGATCCACTTGATGATGGTCGGGTCATCGTTGGCTAGCGAGTTGAACTCCCTGCCAAAGGCCAGCGCGCCAATGGTGTCGAAAGTGGCATATTGCGTATCGTTGCGGAAGTTGACGGTGACGGGCTTGCCCCCGGCTTCGTCGAGCATGCGGTCCCATTTCTCTTTGATGGCGACGATACTGTACTTCAGTATAAGGGGTTCCATGCGGCCGAGGAAACCAAAGTTCATGTAAGGGCCGAGCTGGCGACGTCGTTGACTGGCTTGGGCCGCGTCCCTGGTCGTGAAGATGCTCGCGCGACCCTTGATGTCGAGCATCTTGTAGATGTCCGTCTTGCGAAACTCATAGCTCGTGAGGATGGTTTTGATATCTTTGGGATTACTGATGCTGATTCCGGACGGCTTGTTCACGTAGATGTCGCCAAAGGTCTCGTAGTCAACCTGTACCGACTTGGACCCTTGAGCAAAGACGCGCTTGAGGATGGAATGGAGGGCAGAGACTCGTGAGAGTGTCGGTCCGGGAATCTTTCGCAGGGGTGAGAAATAGAGGTTATAGATGAGTCTGTAGACGAAGAGGATCAAGAGCCATGTCGCAACAAGACGACCATAGCCATATTGAGCTATCAGCTGATGTAGCTGTTGACCGTCGATTGTTCCCGATATCATGTCGACTGCTGGGACGATGAAAAGCAAAGCTGTAGTGAAGCAATCGCGGTTGTCATCAGAGGAGGCTGTTGCATAGACAACAATCCGTGCTCTGTTCGGTGATCAAGCTTCAATATTTCCTGGTGACCTGAACCTTGGCATGACGAGCCTTTGCCTTTGATCATCACCGATACTTCCACTCGGATAAAAACATCAGACCATCTGTCCTATCTTCACCTCGGGGTACCCATATACCGGTAAGCCAAGACAGAGCATATCACCCTTGGCAAGTAACACATAACCAAACCCCTAGTTTAAGAAGCTAGGTAGAAGAAGTCTCTGACAAGGGTCTTTTCATTCACATGTCAGCCACACAGATAAGCATAACTGAAGTAAGCACAGCGCTAAACTAGGCGCATAGTAATAACCTTTGTCGGCGGGTAGCGCAAGTCCATGACTGGATAGGATAGCATGACAGGTCAACACCGGTCCGGGAGACCGTCCTATTCGAAAGGCGAGCTAGGGCCTAGACCGAACTAAAAGAAAATATACCGGAGTCCGGAGGTAGGCCGGCTATATGATTACCTACAGGTAATGAAATTTACAGGTATGGAGAAAGGAGAGTTGACTATTCTCCTCCACTAATTTGAAACGGCATAATATTTTCCGTTATTAGACACCACATGTAGACAGGGAATACCTACCAGGTGAACAAGGTTTATACATATGTTGGAGAAAGTTTACCCACTTCACCCACGTTTTCCATTCTGGCGGGTCACTGTTCTGATATTAATATTAAAGTACGAGAAGCGAGATGTTACCCTACCCTACCCTCTACCTCCGACATCCCTGGATATAGTCCTGCATTAGCACGTTCCTGAACTTCCTATGTATCTCCGTGTAGTGGGTCTCTGACGGAGAGGGGCAAGGGTTGGAGAAGGGAGGGGGGTGTGGCGGGGGTAAGCGTGGGGTTGACATGGCGTCAAAAATGCCATGTCTGCCTGCATTTTATAGTCTACGTACCTAAGTATGTATCTTGTACTATTCAGAGGGCATACACGTACATGCCCAGACCGCTAAGCGTACAAATTTTCCGGTGGCAATCAAACAACAAGAAAGAGTGCGGAAAATAGGATAGTACATTGCTAAAAAGGATAGTACATCGTACGTTTCGGCCCACGGTTCCTACAGATAAAGTGGATTGGCCGGGAATTCAACGTGCTTCGTCTTTTATTACGTACATACATGCGCAACAGTATCTGGTAGTCTATCCCCGTCTATCCCCCTGGCGTTGCACATCAAGAGGCAAGCCAAGGAAAGCAAGTCGTATCACAGAGGACTGAGAGGAGGATGTATGAGAGGTTGTATCATATTCATTCGTTAATTGATATCACTAACTAAATCATAAAGAAAAAAAAAAGACTGCACTATGTACTGGGATATCAGAGTTGGTTGGTACCTGGACGTAAAGTCTGTAAAAGTCTGATCATCTGATGGGATGCAACTTGTAAACAAAAAACCCATGTCTATGCGTCATCCCCAAACTCGTCGATATACTTGCCAAGAACGGCCAATGTGAAATGAAACTTGTAGTTGGGATATCTCATTCCGCCTGGACTGGCAAAGATTCCCTCGAGCGAACCTGGCAACCACTCTCCCGTCTTCTGCTGTTCCCTCACCAGCCATTGGATCCCCCTCTTAATAGCAACGTGATCTGAGCAGTGCGCTGCTATCAATCCCGTAAGAGCATATGCCGTGCATGTGACCTGACTGCCTGCAGGATCCTGAATGTAACGTTTAAGCTTCAGACTGAGAAGATCTTCTCCCCAGCCGCCGTCCGAGTTCTGGTATCGGAGGAGGAACTGACACGCCTTTGCGCAAGCCTCGTTGTTGCTCTCGTCCAAGCCGGCAGTCTGTAGACCTTGGAGAGCAAACATGGTGGCATACGTAAAGCAGACGCCCCAAGTGGCGATCCATCCACCATCGGGGAACTGGGATCCGTACAGGTAATTGATGCAGTTATTCATGCACGATGAAATCTCCTGGGCTCTGTAGTCTGGGTACTCCTTTCTAAAGGTATCGAGACACATGAGCACGGAGCTGGTGCACTCGGGATACAGGTTATCCGTCATCACGTCTTCGTATAATTCGGTAATGTTGAGGAGTTCCAGCAGCTTAGGGGCACGGATGGGCTCAAAGGCAGAATATCCGCCACAAGCATTCTCCATCCCCAGCAGCAGGTCCACAGCCTCTTTTAACCTGTCGTCCGAGACGAGCTTTGGGACGACACCCGTAGCTTGTAGCTGTATCACGGCCCTGACGGTTTCTGCTGTCGTGTCAGAAACCGCGTAGGACTGGTCCTTGGTGCTAAAAGGCCATGCTCCTTTCGTAGATTGTCGGTATACATGGTGAGCGCCCAAGGGATCCTCACGGATCTGCGACGCTTCGATGAACTCGAGGGCTCTGAGCATGATTTCTCGGTTCTCGGGCTTCACAGCAAGACCGGAGTCGAGAGCGGCTTGGACGGTGAAGACGGTATCCCAGAGAGAAGTGCCGTTTGTTCCCGACGCTGCCAGTCCCTCGCGACACATCCACATGGGATCGATGATGCGTTCCTGCATTTTACTGATCCATTTGCTCTCCTTGCCGTGTGCGTGGAATAGGACAAGCATGTTGGATGCGAAGCTGACGGGAGCGATGCAGAGACCGTTTGTGTTGGTCACTTCGGCCTCTACCTGGAAGAGTGCTTCCCGGATAGCCGCCTTGCGCAGGAATGGCACCTGCCACCGTTCGTAGCCACAGAGAGCCTTGGTGACGAGCTTCTGGATGTTTGTAATGGGCGATAACCGATCGTGCTCGCTGATATTGTTCCGTTGCGCGAACCAGTCAATCTTTTCATACTCCATGTCGTATAATTCGCGCCGCAGCTCCTTGGTCAGGGGCGTGAGGGGATGAGAGAAGCGGGTGCCGTAGAGATAGCTCATGCTGACAAAGACATTGCGTACATGCACCCACCAACGACCGGGGTTTAATGGTGTGGCAGCGGGTGCGAGGAGGGGTTCCGGAATCAGGGGGATGACTCCATCCCAGTCATACACGCCCAGGACGCACATCCAGAACTTGCCCCAGGTTGGTAGAGCGCGAGCACTTCCCATCCGATGAAGCGCCTTGCGGGCGGCTGCGAGGACGGGATGGTCTGGAGAAACACCGAGAATGCGCAGCATCGTGTAGTTCATAGAGGTCCCGAACACGGTAGAAGAACTGTTTATCCACAAGCCCCAACCTCCCTCCTCGTTGGCAAAGTTCATCAGATAGCGAATCATCTCATCTTTCATGTGTTGTGGCAGCTCGATGCCGATGATATAGGAGGATATGACGATGCCACTTGTGACAAACAGCGGGCCATCGTCGTTGCAGCCCCAGTGACCGTCTTGTGTTTGTAGACGCTTGAAGAAGTTCCAGCCGTTGTCTAGGGCTTCTCGGGGCGTGCTGGCGGGCTTGTTCTGTCGTAATTCGTACTCCCGGCCCAGCCAGTAGTTTTCTAGAAAGCTTTGAGGTGGTACGGACTTGTCGTCTTCACTGGTGTATTCCCAGATATGACGTCCGTTGTCCACACGGAGTCTCCATCTTGTGAGATCGGTACGGTACTCGGACGCTGCTGCTGTATCGTAGTGCTGCGCCTTTCCCACCACAACCGCCTCACGTCTTGTAGAGGTTTGGGAGACAGTTGTTGTAGACATCTTGGGTAGAAGGGGGCAGTAGGAGAGCGGGTATCAAAAAAAAAAAAAAAAAGAAGGCTGGATAGATGTCTTCAGCACCAGCCGTCGATCTACAGATTATCAGCGGAGCGGGTGTGCTTGATGTCTGGTACAGACCAGGGAAAAACGGGGAGCAAGGGGCCTGCCTGCAAAAGAACGTTTCTGAGATCGAGCTAATATCGAGATTGGTAGCAGATAGCTTGAGTTTTAGATTGGTAGATGCTTGAGATGCCAGTGTCAAGACAATGAACATACAGATATGTATATGCGTATCAATAAAGCGCCATTATGGAATCCATACCCGTAGATCTTACCAAGTATTACTTTACTGTAACGATATCCCTCGTGTCTGATAGATACATGTACTTCCACAGGCGCCCTCACATCTAGTAAACCCATGACTAAACTACATGAGGAGATTGTAAGCATATCAACCTACATACTCGTACCCACCTCATATTCTGTCCCGCTTAATGTCCCCAGTAATACATCCTTCTCTTGATAGATATACGACGGGTGTGATTAGGAAATAAGAAGCATGTTAATTTCATTGCATATACTCCCTCCGTCGTTGTCGGGGTTAGTCCGCGTCCGACGCATAGATCCCAGCGAGTTGAAAACACGTGTAGGTCGGTCCGATGTAACAGAAGATTTCTTAGATTGTGAATAGATCGACAGGCATTGTCTCTCCAGTCGATATTAGGCAGGTGGTATTCTTCTCTCCGCGTTTGTCGTTTAAGTAGATGCGCTGTGGGACCGACTACCCACTTCAGCCGCCATCTTCAGCTGTCGACCAGGTAGGCAATCACGTGAAGACGAAGTAGGCTATCATTTTCTTTTTGTTGATACATCGTATTTTTCAAGGCATTAGTGGATCAGTGATCACACAGTAGATACATGGTTACCTACAAAATATCAGGGGCGTTCCCATCTTGTCTTGTCTGCTTCCATTACCGACTGCCAAGCCCTGGTTATAGTCGGCCGTTGACTTGGCAAGCCGGCCGGTGGCAAACAAGGTTACAAGCTGAAGCTTGAACACTACAAGAGCAGATCTTGGCACGCTATATCTATGAAAAAAAAGTCTTATCCTTTCCCGTACCTTATTAGACTGTCAGATCCTACGTGCCTACATACTGCCGGAGCGAATAGTCCCCGATCACGGCTAACTAATTAATTGTCGTAGCCTCGCATACCTATTCAAACAAGTAATCGGAAGGACCGTTCGACCTTCGGAATCGGCCGTCAATCGCCGTAAGTACAACTAGGGGTGTGGGGATAATAACAACCTACATAGTAAACATTAGTACTCGCCCCCCATCTTAGTACCAAAGTATCTAATCTAGGTAGCTTTATCAGAAGATGGATCTTATGCAGGAGGGACGGACCAAGCACCAGGGACGCCACGCCTGATTCTCATGTACACAGGTGGATATGGTGATTGTGGTGCCTTTCATCACTGTTGCCCCTGACGGCTTCTGTCGCTGCATATTCTGAGAGTACATATCTGTCTAGCTGTATGATCGAGATTTCAGGGTACATGCACACATACTCTTTCACAACATACCAGTATCAATCACTTCTGTCATACCCACAATCTCAGAGATACCCTTACATCGATTACAGCCCCTCCTTATCACCCCTCACATCACAGCCAAAATGTCAAAGACTTCAGAGACCGCGATAGTCACAGGCGCCGCTCAAGGCGTTGGCCTAGCAACAGCAAAGCTTCTCGCAGCCCGCGGTCTAAAAGTAGTCGTCAGTGACGTAAATGTCGAAGCAGGAGAAGCCGCCACGGCAGACATCAACAAAGAACACGGCGATGGAACAGCCGTCTTCATCCCTTGTGATCTGTCCAAGACGGAAGACATCGATCAACTGATCTCCAAAACCGTTGAGAAATTCGGCACATTTTCCATCCTGGTCAACAATGCCGGTTACTTGAGAGCACCTTTCCTAGCTATCGACGCTGAACACATCAAAGACACAATCGCCATCAATCTCACAGCCACGGTGTATTCCACCCACCAAGCCATCAAGTTCTGGGAAGACCACCCGGACATCAGGGGACAGGTCGTCAACGTGACATCTTCCTCATCCTTCAAGACCTACGCCAGTATCGCAGCGTACGGCGCAGCGAAAGCCGGAGCGGCGCAATTCACGTTCGCTTGCCGCTCGTTCGGCCCGCGTATACGCATCAATGCTGTGGCACCTACTGCTATCGCGACGGCGTTTGATAAGAGCACCATCATGCGTGTGCCGACGGAAAAGTCTGGGCCAGGGTATACGCCCGAGGAGGAGATGAGGAATATGGGTCTTGCCCGTCTGCAACCGGAAGATGTCGCGAGGACGGTGTTGGAGTGTATTGATGATGAGACGAGGTTTGGAAAAGTTGTTCATTTAGATGCAACTGAGGGACAGACTGTGCATGGAGGGTTCTTGGGAGAGGCCTAAATGTAGGTAATTTCTAGGAGTTATATTGGCAAAAACAGGGAAATCGGGTAATACAGAAAATCCTACTACTAGAGAGACATGTTTACATGGTAAACGAAATTGTAATAGAAAGATAGACAACGATAATACCGCATCAATTTCTCTTTCTCTTACACATATAATCTACACCACTCTCTTCCTAATCCTAAGTCTACAGTCCCTTTCCGAATCAACAGGCGCAAAAACAATATGACACTCGGAAGGCATCATCTTCGGAATCCCCCTTTCATCCAGATTCGCCGGACCAAACACCGCATCCTCCGGCAACGAGATATCATAATCCTTTAGCAAATTCGCCAGAATAGTCATAATCTCAATCCAAGCCAGATTCCTCCCCACACAACTTCTCGGTCCATACGAAAAGGCAAAAATATTCCTCTTCGCCTCCTCGTTCCCGATAAATCTATCCGGAATAAACTTTTCCGGCTGATCCCAGATATCCGGTCGATTATTCAGTGCAAGTAGATTAAACGCGACGACGGTACCCGACGGGATGAAATGCCCCTGTAACTCGAGATCCTTCGTCGAACGTCTAGGCATGAAACCCGAAGTAATAGGCGCATATCTAAACACCTCATAGACGAACGATTCGAGAAAGGGGAGATGATCACGACTATCCTTATACGTAACCGTATGCTCCAGCCGAAAACAACTCCTCACTTCCTCCGTAGCCCGTTTCAACGCATCCGGATACAGGGTAAGGAGATGCAAAGCCCAGGTAAGCGAAGCAGACGTCGTCTCGCTTCCAGCAAGTTGCATCCCCACACTCTCGGCCTGGACCTCAACAGCCGACATTTTGACTTTCGAATCCGGATCTTCCGCATCGATAAACGCTTGGAGCATGTCCGCGTATTTGACATCTGGGTTATTGCTCAGAGCTTCTTTTCGCTGCGAGACGGATTGTTCGCCATAGTTGACGAATTCGCGATATTTGCTCAACCATTTGCGTAGGAGGAGCGAAAAGGGGAAGTTGAGCATCCATTTGAAATTCATGCTGACGCCGATGAATACTGCCGTGGCAGAGATCCAATCGACGATTTTGGCGCCGTCTGTCGGGTTGGAATGCACCCGTCCGAAAGCAAGGGCACTCATGATGCGAAAGGTAGCCAGTTGAGTGTCATTGCGATAATTAATCTCGATGGGGTTTCCCTTTGCGAGCTCCAGCTGTTTATCCCATTTCTGCTTGAGGGCTTGAATCCCATGTTCGAGGATGACGGCTTCCATCTTGGCTAGATATCCCGGGCCGTTGAGGAAAGGGGTGATTTGTCTTCTTCTGCGACTCGCGAGCTGCGGATCACTGAATGTGACGAGATTGCTCATGACAGGGTCGGCGAGATCTTTGTACATGTCGATCTTCCACGAGTCCTTGGCTCCTAGGACCTGTTGGACGTCCTTTGGATGACATATTGTGACGGTGTCTGGTTTGGAGATGTAGATGTCGCCAAATTGGTAAAAGTCTTCTAGACCTGCTTTCGCTACTCTTTTTGGTAGCCTCCTCGAGATGGCCCTGAGAGGAGTGAGACGGGCTATCAATGGTCCTGGGATATGGCGCAAGGGGGAGAGGAATAGTGCACGGATGAACTTCCAGAGAAGGCCAACGACGACAATGATGAGTATGGTCTGTTTGATGCCGCTGTTCTGGATACGGAGGGTTTCTCCAATCCCTTGAAGTCCGTCTTTCATCAGGTTGGACATGGTTGTGACTGAGTGCTGCCTATGTTTACTCCCCCAAACGAGCCAACGGCGCATGTGATGGGATATCAGACAAGACCCTCCTCCTTGGTAGGTACATCCATACACAGGTAGGCAAGATGTACTACTACTACAGTACTACTACTACCTGGACTACTTTTTTGGCCCAAGTTCCGTTTAACCGTTCTGGTCAAGAACTGTAACCGAGGAAGAGAGCTCGACAAGCGGAATACTCCGAAAGGGAATAAATTGGGAACGATGGGACAGCGATAAGTTGTTATGCCGTAATTACACAAAAACTCCAATTTTCTTCGAACCCTCGCCTCTTCGGACTAAAACTAGGTATTCTCTTCCAGTGACATCGCGTTATCTCGTCATTATTTAGTGGCGGCGAGGCGGGTAGCCAAGGATGAAGGCGTCGTCGAAGCTCTTGTAAGTGCTATAGCCTATAGGCTGTCTCTATCTTTAGTTGTTCTTGGCACGGAGAAGGGGCGTGTATTTATCTCTAGCGCGGTACAGGTACTTCATTGTCGGAGTGGGGGGTATGTACAGCGCCTAAACGGGATGAATACGACAAGGTACTTGCAGGGGGAATACCCGGCAAACCTGTGATGAACTTTTATAGCCTACGATCTACATTACCTACTTCAGCCGCACGTACGTAACAAACAAAAGAAAAGCCCCGCAAGGGCGTATCTGCCCCGTATTTCTCCTTGGACTGGGAAAAATACATGGATCTTCCCCAGAGTAGCCTATTCAACCTTAGTCATCGCTACCACGTCAAAACTAACATCCTAAGCTTCTTCATAGTCAACAGCCACCACTGCAATCAAGAGTTTTAGGACCGGATGAGAACTGCCACTTTCCTGTTTCGGAGAGCGAAGATCGAGATGGGTAACACAGTTGACTAGGCCAAGAAACATACCGTTTACCAGTACCTGTGTACTGCATTACGTTTCAACCATCGAGGACGGTAATGGGCCCATGTACTACATAACTTATGCACAGATGAGGCGATGTCTCTGAGCTTTGAACTGCTCGTGCGGGGCTTTGCAACGGGTTTCCAGGCCGGCGGGCAGAGCTTCTGGAAGAATGTACCCACCGCATATCTCTGTGATAAGATAACCAACTGCATTTGCGTGATGGCCTGCCGACAGTGGGATCCGTGGGAAGCCGAGAGCGCGTGGGTGGGCTGAAGTTTGAACCGGTCAAGAATTCTCTGGGGATATTACCAGGAAACGGCCGATTATCACTCACTTCCACGAGGCATACTGTTGCTCCGCCAAGGTCCCTATCCCACCCCTGCACACCATCTGATCGAGTGGCATAGACAATTGACAAGTCTATCTGCAATGGAAGACACTCTAAGACATCTCAGCCATCAGGCATACGACTTGTCTCCCCTCGACATCATCCCCAATCATTTGTACCTCACAAACATCTTCTTTTTTGAGAACAGCCAGCCAGAAAAGGGGAAGTTCATCCCTGAGGATGTCCTGAAAGACTCCTTCTACGATGCCTTGGGGAAATTCCCTATTCTGTTAGGACACCTGAAGCCTAATGGGTTGAACAACATGCATATTGTGGTCGAACCCGACCATCCTGTAATACCGGGCTGGGAGTCGTTCGACTCGCCCATCCATTTCGATGAGGTGAAGAAGCATGGATTTCACCGAGACCATTGGCCTCGAGGCCTCGACGTCGCAGATCCCCTTCTACACGCTGAGAAAGGGGTACCGCCAAAGCTAGTTCGTGTCCGGGTCTGCAGATTTGCAGATAACAGCGGCTTAGCATTGGTTGTGCGTTTATCTCACAGCGTTTTCGACGCAAAAGGGTGCACATTCTTCATCAACCATTGGGCGGCCTGTTGTCGTAGGAGACTAAAGCCGGCCGAGAATCCTGATCCAGTCGAGGAGCCTATTATGGATCGGGCCACGATGTATTCACATCTCTCCCCTGGTGTTCGACCCACGCCGCTGAGTTGGGTTCTATGGCCCGTCTCTTTTCTCGTCGTAAAGCTCCTCGTACTGGTAGAGATGTTTAGAGGCAAGCAGACGAGCACGGGGACGTCTCAGAGCCATCTCTTCTGCTTGTCCAGAGATAGACTGGAACGGCTCAAGAGGGACGGGCCAAAGGAGAAGCGCATATCTGACAACGATATCGTCACCGCCCTCTTCACCATGGTCTATGCACAGTTATTGCAGACTAGGCAGCAGAGCGGTCGCGGTTCTAAGCTACCAAAGGAAATCACCGCCATAGTCCCATGCGACTTTAGACATCGACTAGGCGTGCCCGAGAACTACACGGGAAGCTGCGCCGTAGGTCTTTACGTGACCTGCTCGTTCGATCTATTAGTTCAGCCGATGGCGTCACCGGCCTTGTCTGAAGTAGCAGCCATCTCGCGTCGGACGATAGATGGCGTGGACGCAAAGATCATCGAAGGTTTCGCGAAACGGGCCATGATGGCTGTGAAGATGATGGGAGAAAAGGTGAGAATCCTGTATTCGCTCATGGTCGCGCAGGCTTTCTCGAATCAAAGCCGTTTGCCATTCTACGAGGCCGATTTCGGAGGTGGGCAGCCCCTGTTCTTTGCACCCATGGCTTATTCCAAGAGTCTTGCGGTTATAGTCCCTTCTCCTCCGTCAAGTCGGGATGTCCATGTTTTCCTGACGTTGGAAGTGGACGATATGAAAGTGGTCATGGGAAATAAAGACTTTCGGAATATGGTTGAGATTGTATATTAGTCTATAATGATAACACCATAATGTCTCAGTGTGAAATTCATGTAAGAATGGTCCTCAACTCTGCAAAGCAATGCGACAGTTGGTTACAGAATATCTTCTCTATTATCATAATATTAATATTTACAATTTATCAATTTCTTGACCTAGAAACTCATCCTATTCGATCCACCCCTATGCTCTAATACCAGTAGCCATGCTGTCGGCAGCAATATATGCAAACGTCAAAGCCGGTCCAAGAGTCGAACCCGCCCCAGGGTACGTCCTCCCCATAACACTTGCCGACGTGTTTCCACAAGCATATAAGCCGGGAATCGTAGAACCGTCCTCCTTCAACACTCTAGCATGTTCGTCGGTTAACAATCCACCCTTTGTGCCTAGATCTCCGGGAACGACTTCGACTGCATAGAAGGGAGGTTTCGCTATTGGACCAAGGTTTGGATTTGGACCGACTTTTGGGTCGCCGAAATAGTTGTCGTACGTGTTGTTGCCTCGCCCAAAGTCCGTATCCACACCATCGGCGGCCATCGCGTTGAATTTACGAATCGTATCCATAAGCCCTGTCACATCGATGCCGATCTTTTGGGCAAGTTCTTCCAACGTGTCGGCTTTGTGTATGTAACCTGCCTCAAGCCCACGTTTCGGGTCTTGCCGAGGCATCAGCGATCCCAGTGCGTACCGCCTCCGATGGTTCTCGTCGACAATCAACCACGCAGGAATAGCCTTGACCTTTTGGTTACGAGCGTATTGTTTGTGACCAGCATCGATGTACGACTCGGCTTCGTTCATGAACCTCGAACCTGTCGAATCCACGATGATACTGTAGGGTCTCGCCCGCTCCTGCAGGGAGAAGTAGTACTTGCCGAGGTTGGGGTCCAAGATACTCGGCCCCCACCAGGCCTCGTCCATTAGAGCTGTGGAGGCGCCGACCTCGACAGCGGCTTGGATGGCATCGCCCGTGTCTCCTTCCGGTGTGCTTGTCCACCGAGTGCTTGCTGGCGAAGGTCCAAACTGGTCTCTCATCTTCTGATTATGCGCAAATCCGCCAGCACACAGCAGAACACCTCGGTTCGCCCGAACTGAACGAATGTCATCACCTTGCCGTACCTTGGCACCCAAAATAGAACCGTCCGGGGCAGAGATCAGCTCCACAAGTGATGTCGAGCGCCAGACCGGCACCTCGGCCTGTTTGGCAAAGTATAAAAGTTGGGAGATGAGAGATTGGCCCATAGTTGTCGGGGCTTGTCCCTGCATCTTGAGCCGCATTCCGCGAAGTACGACTTGTACGCCCTTTGCGAAATCTCGGAATGATGAGCCCGCCCGCGTAAGACTGCTCACCTCGTCCGTGAACAAGGGAGGCGGCTGTCTCGGCCGGGCTCGTAGATAACCACTCCAATCTCCCAGCTTCTTCAGATCAAAGACATCCGGCTCCACGGTACGGCCCCATTGGCTCATACCGCCCGGCGCAGTGGGATAGTAATCCGGGACGCCTTTGCTGCATCTCCATTTGAATCCCAACTCGCGCAGGAAGTCGATCATCTCCGGCCCCTTTTCTAGAAAGGCAAGTTTACGTTCCCTTGAAGATGCGGGCCCGACGTCCCTGATGACGCTCTCCATGTACTTTAATGCATTTTCCTTGCTATCTTCGACCCCTTGGGCGCGGACGTATGAATTCAGGGGTATCCAGAGACCGGCACCGGAGTAGGCTGACGACCCTCCCACCTGCTCGTTCTTCTCGATGACAAGTGGTTTGTGGCCGTGGGAGGAAGCTCGCAGGGCCGCCGTCAGTCCTGCGGCGCCTCCGCCAACAACCAGTACATCTGTGGTAGTATCGAATTTCGTGCCATTGTGCGCGACTGTGGCCGACGTCCTCGAGAGACGGGCTTGTCTAGGCCAGAACCGTGTTGAAAGTGCACTATGGCATCTCCATGATATTGGTGATCTCATGGCTACCAAAGAAACACCGAGATAGGGGGGCAGTATCGAGCGAACGGAAGGACTGACACGCTCTGCTTCGCGAAACTGTTGTCGTCCTTGGTCCTGACTGCGGCTCTGACGATAACTGCAGGAAGAACCCGGCGTGCTGCCCGGCCACTCGGACCTGGTACCAGCCTAACGAAGCAAAGGGAAGGTGTGACGATCAAACCCCGAGTTTGGAACTCCAGCAGGGAATCCAGAACAGCGGAAAGCGAGATGTGATTTTACAGTACATGCCAAGTGCGCTAGGTATGCGTCGACTACCTAATGCTTCATTGAAGGATGGTCTGACTTTGATAATACTAACCGCCTCTTCCTTGTTTGTGCCGAGTCTCTCTTCTGATATGTACTTAGGCTATGTACTTGTCCATGTACATGTCAAGGGGGGTGTACCGAGCGATGTACCCAACTCTGCGGATACTTGGAGTAGGTTGACAGTAAGCAAGCAAACACCTGTCGGATCATGTTGCCAAGGGCAGTCTAGTCTACCTAGTCTTTCCCCAACTCCTTTGTACTATTTGCGCTGCCAAGCCAGATCTTCCAGGATCGAAGAAGCCCTAGCGGCGCCGGCGGCACTTGCTAACCCTGCAAGCCAAGTCTTGTGTTATCCAAAACTCTCACAAAACAACGGTGATTAGCAAACCGTGGTCGAATTAGGCTAGATATTTTAACTTTTTTTCTGCCGTTCTGTGGCGTGCCTGCATTTCAGGGACCAGCTTCTTTTCTTGTTACACATTCTTGATCGACAATTACATAATTAATATCCTTTCGGAGGGCGAGATGCACACCCGTTTTATTTTCAGCCCCTAATAGGTATGTACTTATAATCGGGGGTACAGTACTACACAGTACGCGCTTACAGTGTTGCATCCGTCCAATTTCCAACCATCTGGTTCTACCCACTTTTCTTCTCCAGCGCAAAAGCTGGAGATTGCAGAAATAATACCCGGCGTGTTTCAACAAAGCGATGTAACCTCGCCATGTTTAGAAAGACTGATTCATTGGGGACTGGACTCTGGAGTTTGCAACCTCGCGTATACAAGGGTCTAGACCAAGAATTCATCTGCAGCTTCAAGGTCTCCACTGATTGCACAACTGCAGCAGAAATGGTCTTTTCCCAATTCACGCCTCATGTTCGCAGTACCGCCGATATCCGGATCGTCACCAACTTCACTATCGAGGTCTGCGGATGAATTCCGTCTTTCTTCTGGGCTTACTAAGTGCATTATGTAGGTGCATCATCCGGCAAGGGAAGTACATCCTGACGTATTCCATCGTCCAAGTAAGATGGATCTCTGTACTGTTCCTCATCAATTTATACAACCACCCCCGGGGAAGTTTTCCTACCTCGGTGCTTGGTTTCGGCAGTAGGACAACGACGTAAGAAAGATTAACGGTAGAACGAAAACTCTGAAGATGGTGGTATTGGAAAGATACGAGTAGGTACACCTTCGGAAGAAGAAAAAAGCGGTTCCTGCCAAGACGAAGAGCGTAGCTCAGTCAACTGGCATAGCACATGAAAGTGGCGGGCCAGACTTTGTAAACAAACCATCTTATCACACTCGCAATCACATCTCGAAACCGAATCGCATCTGAAGAAGAAGATTGTTCGATAAACAAAAGAACACTTTCCATACTGCCTTGTCGTCGCCATGGAGAAATACATACAAATCCAAAAGGCCGAGACCTTCCCGCTGTCAGCGTTTGACATGCAAGGGTCCTTCTCCAACATTCCCTACGTCTTCTTCTACGAAAATGTCAACGCCGAGGACGACACCGACTTCATGAGCAGCTCCTTGCTCAAACAATCTTTAGGAAAAGTCCTCGAGAGCTTCCCCATCCTCGTCGGTCATATCAGACAGAGAGGAACGGGCAAGATCGAAGTCGTAGTCGACCCAGAAAATCTCAACATCCCAGAGTTTAAAGAATCTACAGCCGACTCGATCACATACGATGACATCAAAGCCAAAAACTTCGCCTGGGATTCATGGCCCGACAACGTGACCACTGTCGGCGGCTACGCTTTACCCGCGCCAGATGACGGCGAGATCAAACTATTAAACGTACATCTCGTACGACTCAAGAATAACACCGGCGTCATGCTCTTCATCAACATCCCCCACTATGCTGTCGATGGATCTGGTTATTTCGCCTTTATCCAGAAATGGTCCGCCACAGCGTCTTCCATCCTGAACAGCAGAGACCTTCCCACCACACCAAAACTCGTCATCGACCGCACCTGCATCAACAAACGACTCCCCACCGACCGGAGACCCCTAGACAAACTTTCCGAATCCCTCTACAGCACGCCCAACCTCCTCTGCGACACATTAGCCTGGCTAGCCCCCACAACCCTAGGCAAACTCCTCAGCAGACTCGGAAGTCTCTCCCGTGGAGAAGCCCACCTCTTCCACATCTCCCGCACAACACTAACTTCCCTCCGCGACTCCGCCTCCCAACACATCCCCCCCGGAACCCGTCTCAGCACAAACGACATCCTAGTCGCCCTCCTCAGCAAAACCTACGTCCAATCGCAACCCCAACCAACCCCAAAACCCGGCTGGTTCAGCGCCGCCCCACCCCCAGCAACAGAATTCTTCGTCCGCATACCCTGCGACGCGCGACCGCGCCTGGGGATGAAAGGAGGAGAAGAAGAAGAAGAAGACGGGTTCACGGGAAACTTACTAATCCCCATGTTCGTCAAAAACACCCTCTCCTCTCTTTCCGAACCCACTTCCCCATCCACCCTCGCAAGCGCAGCATTAGAAGTACGGAAAACAATAAATTCCATCGACGCCCCTCTCATCGGCGCGTTTCACGACGTGATATCCTCCCATCCGAGCGGCCATATGCGGCCATTGGCATTCGCGTCCCGGAATCAGACGACGTCGATGGTGACGACTTCGCAGACGGGTTTCGGACTGTATAAGGCCGATTTCGGACATGGGACGCCCGGATGGGTTAGTTTGACGAGGGTGTTTGAGGGGAGTTATACTTTGGCGGCGTTTCTGGAAAGTGCGCCCGGGCAGGAGGAGGGGGTTAATGTTTTGCTTACGACGAATCAGGTTGCTATGCGGGGGGTTTTGGAGAATGAGTTTTGGAGGGGGAAGACGAGTTTGCTTTGGTAGATTTTTAGGTTCTACTGCAATTGAATGTCTGCTTAATCTGGATAAGATGATGTTCTTTTGTTGCATTTGTGGTATACAAGGTAACAGGTCACTTTGGTGATAACTCCGGGGGTAGCTACCCCGCATCCCGATGGAGATAGCTCCACCAGATTTCATTGTGAGAATGGCCTTCTTGGATGGTCCGAGTTAACTCAATCAAACTTTTCGGCTTGTAATTACACCTAGTTCAGACTATTCAAACATAAGCTCTAATCAACTTCTACTAGCAACAACCTTATCCAACATAAGAATCGATCGATCAAAGCTACGGGACCATCCGCCATCTCATCAAACTTTGATGCCCCTCGCCCACTGCCCCTCGCCCACTGCCCACTAAATAAAAACAGATCGCTAGGTTAGCACGAGTCATGCTTCGTTGGTCTAGTCCGCCCTCTTATTCAAAATCATACGACAATCCCTCTCCGGGTTTGCCGGCATAGTCGCGACACCCAACTTCGTCGGCATGATCTTCGGCCTCCCATTCTCATCCACATTCTCCGGTCGGAAAATAGAATCCTCGGGAAGCTGCACGTCATAATCCTTGAACAGGTTCGCCAGGGTAATGATCATGACAACCCAAGCCAGATTCTTGCCGATGCAGACACGCGTACCGTATGCGAACGACAACATGTTCCGCTTGGCTTCGTTGTTATCCAGGAATCTGCTCGGTTTGAAATCATACGGATCCTCCCATGATTCCTTGTGGATGTGCGCGGCGCACTTATTCGTGACAATCTCCACGCGAGGGGGGATGTAGAAGCCCTTGATGGTGATGCCCCGGTTATCCGCGATACGTGGAAACGACGTGCTTGCCGTGGGGATGCAGCGCAACGTCTCGTAGATGCAGGCTTCAAGATAAGGTAATTCCTCGCGACATTCGGCGTGCGTGACGACATGGTCTCTGGGGAACTTCCCGCGAACCTCGGCGACAACACGGGCGAAATCGGCGGGGTAAAGTAGGAGGAAATGGATGACCCATGAAATAACGGACGAGGTGGATTCAGATCCGCCTACCAGCATGGCGATGCTCTCGGCCTGTACTTCCTCGGGCGTCATGCGGATTTTTGAATCGGGGTCTTCCGAGTCGATCAAGGCCTGGAGGAGATCGGCTGGCTTATCGGCACCACTGTCGAGTAGTTTCCGTCGGATGGCGACAGACTCTTTGCTGAATTCTACCAGCGAATCGTAGGATTGCCTGAGACGCCGTGCCAATATGCTAAAGGGCCACCGCTTAAGCAGAGGGAAGTAATGCGCCATGAGCATGTACGTAAGCGTGTTGTTGACCCAGCTGGTATAGTCGAGGTTGTTGGTCTCGAGCGCATCGAAATCCCTTCCAAAGACCAAGGCACCGGTGATATCAAACATGGCCAGTTGCGTGTCCAGTCTGTAGTTCACAATCGTGCGCTTTCCCTTGGCCGAATTGGTCTCGATCATGGCATCCCATCTATTCTTGAGGCTTGCAAACCCATGCCGGATGATATGCGACTCCATCTTGGCGAGATAGGAGTAGGCGAAGAAGGGATGTAATTGTCTCCGCCGTCTGTTCGCATCGACAGGCTCGATGAGGGTGCTCACGTTGGGAACACCCTCGTACTCGAAAATCCGGTACATGTCCGTCTTCCGAAACTCGCCCATGGCGAGAACCTTGCGCGCGTCCTCGGGATCGCAAAGAAAGACGGCATTGGGTTTGGCGAGGTATACATCTCCATGAGCTAGGTAATCCGCCTCTGCCATCTCAGCAGCCTTGCCAGACAAGATGTGCAGTGTGCCACGCTTCCCAGACAGACGCGCGGCCAGGGGACCGGGGATATGTTTCAGAGGCGAGAAGTAAAGAGCGTAGATGACCTGCCAGGCCCAGTAACCGACGAAAAGGCCGACGATGGCCCCAGGAAGGCCAGCCTTCTGGATCCATGATGGCAGTATCGGCAGATGTATCTGTATCTGGGACAACGACGAGGACTGTGACGATGCCCAAACGAAGGGCCGGCTTTGCCAGTCGGGGAGAAGCGACTCGATAGCCATGTTTGACTGCCTATTATACCAGGTATCAATGTAGGATTGACAAATGCAGTAACAGACTGAAGCTTGATAGAGAACCAGATTAAACCGTCAGGCCTCTCAGATCGACTTTACTGCCTTGAACCTTCAAGTGATTGCATACATACCTCGACCCGGAGAAAAGATACAAAAATACCATGGCCATTGTTATCCAGCTGCATATCTTTCGCCATCAAATCGATCTACCTAATACCAGTATCTACCTGTTAGAATGCGAGCTTGCTAACATACCGGTATCCCGGCAGAGGCAAAGCGTATCAGAACCGTCACTAACACCATGCCCTGTGCGCTAAAGTGCCCTACACACTGTGCCCTAGTCAAAACTTCCCAAGTGGGGGGAGGGGAAGTAGATATTACCCGCACCGCATTCCCTGTCTATAAGAGAACTAGGGTCAGATCAGGTATGCATATCGGCCAGGGCCCCACGGCGTGAGCCTAAAGCAAAGTACCAAGACAGGCGTGTGATTAACAAGGACAAGTACAAAACGAAACAACTGCCAATGCATGCGGGAGCTACTAGGTAGTCACCGGTCTCTACTCCTCTGCTGATGTTTTGGTATTTCCATCTTTTCATTGGATCTTCCTCAGATTAGAATTTTTCTCTACTAAAATAGCAAGTACGCCATTAATGCTTGGTTGCTTGTAGTTGCCACGTAGATACGTATTTTCACGGCATTAAGGGCTTGGTTGCCGCCGCTTACTATTGTAAACGGCCGTTGCGAGCGGGTTATTTCAGATACAGGTGGAATATGGAAGTGCCTGGATTAACAAGGCAGTGGCAAGATAAGTGACACTTCCTAAGAAAGTAGTTACTTACTGCTGAGGGAGGGACCCTTAAGCCCAAGAATAGGTGTTGTACCTACCTAGTAGGTTAGGTGTTCGCTCTCCGTCTTCGTATACCGCGCCCTGTACCTACGTGGACCTACGTGTACCTATTTGAAGAAAACTTCCTAAATCCAGGGGCAAGCAGGTTCTTGGTCATGAAATTTCGCTGGGCGTAGGAGGTGGCGCCGCCTCCTACGTAGTTGGGTTCTCAAGATATAACGGCCGATGCTAACTGTCTGTGGCAGTGCTTTGAGTGTGGCTTGATGTGCCAAGGCAGATTGTAGCCAAAACTTGGGACATCTCAGGATGAGAGTGAGTGAGTGAGTGAGTGAGTAAGTGAGTGATGCTATTTGCAGAAAAGGCTGTCGAGTATAATTGATTAATTAATTCAACTATGGCCTCTTGGTAAATAAAAGGCAGATAATAATAATAACGCCGAAATAATGTAAAGCTGTAAGAAGCTGTGAGGTAGTAACTAGGTCCTTAACATACTCACTCTCAGCATGCTGCGGTTGGTCAACGCGAGTGTCAGTACAGATAATAGCAAGTCTCACTGTATTTCGATTATCCCAGGCAACATGTATCGCTGGCTCTATAAACGGTCCCCCAAATTGAGATAATACCTTAGTTCTAAAGACTCTCATCAGAAGTCAACAATTTAAGTGACTAAAAGTCGGCTCATAATAACATACTCAGTGTAATACATATGAGAGACGGCAATCCATCAATCTAGGTTTACACAATGTGGTTGGCCCTCCGATGAAGAGACCATCATTCCGGCCGCTCAACACAGGGAGTCATGTATAGTAAACTGTCATATTAAGAACTGTAACTGTATCATGGGGTTAAACGCAAAGAAAAGGGGATACTTAAATCAAATCAGGAAACATGGCCTCTTTAGCACTTGCTTTCCTTCCTCTCATTCCCCCTAATCCCCGAGCGATGATGTACTCCGAGGTGAGCCGCCCATATGGCAAGATTGACAGTTCGGAAGCTACCGTCACTCATGTTTGTCTTCGACTTCGATGGACTTAAACCTAAGTCCGCCCGGCAACATCAGAACTGGGGTGGGCTTCTTGGTCTTGTGTGTCTTCATGTGAGAGTAGTACAACAAATCGGCTTGCTTTACGCGAATTACACGTAGGCAAGAAAGGAACTGTAGGGCCCTACTTATCTAGGGTAGCCATGGGGAAAGAGGACATAATTGCGCCTAGACGCAAAGCCCTTACTGCACATTATCAATTATGTCCTCTAATTTAATCGTAACCACCCTATCCTTGATAGTCATGTAATCTTGCCAGTTTTCGTAAAGTAGTTACCTAGCGGCCTGATTCTCTTCCGTTAAGTTACATGGACTTCTGTGTAAGCAAGGTCCGAATCTTCTCAGATACTCCGACGATTCATCGTCCCAAGTGTCTGACATCTCGTCGCTTAGGTCAGGAACACGAATGTATGTCTTCATGTTATCCATATACTCGGCCTTGTCAACGCGTTTCTTCCCCCCTGATTAAGTCCTTGGTCGAGTGAAAGTGGGGGAGGATACGGTCTTCGTGGCAGGATCACCTCTAACGCGACAAGAGGGAAGGAATATATTCACAGTGGTGGAGTCGGGTAGTCAGACATTGGATGAATGAGGGGGTTGTAGAGAATCTGTTTTTACTGACCAATGTACGACAGCAGCGATCGTGCTTACCGCACTTGCCTCGAACGTAACGGGCGTGCAGCCTTGGTTAAGGGCGACCTCCTCTGGTTGCGTCCATACATAGACCAAGGAAGGTGCCGCGACGCTCAGGAATGGCAGGTGACATCACTCCCTTACTAGCACCTGCCTGACAACACAAACAAACAATACCTTTGTTTACTTTGCACCTTGGATACCATGTAGAGTATAATTGTCCTGTATTTAGTAATGCAGTAAGATTCCAATGTTTATCAAGCTCTACAACCACAAGATCCGTCTCATCGATACAGTACGGCCCCGATATCTATATACTTGCATGACCAGCAGCAGACCACGGAATATCACTTTGCAAACATGACGGAGGTATCATCACTAAGACACGATTACTTGTTCAATACAACGGTGGCGGCCAGCAACAAACGTCCTGGGCCATCCGAGTTCACTTTGTTCCCCAAACTGCCAACCGAGCTTCGTCAAATTATATGGCACTCTAGTCTGGAGAGGTCGCGGATAATTTTTTTAAACATAGTAAATACCGACCCGTCATTGGTCGGGAACGAGCCATATGACGTGGTAAGCGAGCAAGAGACCAGACTGCTGAGCAAACTCCTACGAGTGAACCGCGATGCCAGGATGGCCGCTTTGATATTTTATCGGGTACATCTTCCCTGTAAGGCCTGGGTTGGTTGCTCGAGGACAGAGGCAATGACGCTCCACATTAACCCCGAGTATGACATTCTTTACTTGGTGACGTCGGCGGGGGCTTCTCTGCTTCCATTCATACATTTCCTGAAGACTTTGGACCCAAAGCAAGTTGGGCTCCTGAATCTCGCTCTACGCCACGGAGAACTAGTCGCCTTGAAGCGCGAAAAGCCGGACGAATACGAGTCGGGCTTAAAGAAGTCGCTAACGGACATGTTGGGGAAACTCAAGCAAGTCTATTTGATGCAGCTCAATAAGACTGGGCGTGCATTACCAATCGTGCAGGGGAGGTACGATCCGAATACGATACAGACCAATCGTTCGTACCCGCTCATGGTGAACAATACCTCGTTTCAGCGTTTCAAACGTGACCCGCGAGCTATCGGCCTAGATCTGAAAGCTGTCTATCTGGACTATAACACACCGGCCATGATGGGGATCTGGAAAGAAGCAATGGAGAATTGGGGGGTGGAGACGTCGCAAACAGAGATTCGTCACCTAGTGTCGTCCTATGAGTGGTACGAGTGTGGATCAGGGGTTGCAATACAAGCTGTTCTGGACGGGGAGGAAGATTCAGTATGTGTAGAAGCTAAAGCAGAATGGCATACGTCGTCAAGCAGGTTTTGGAGTAAGAATGAAGCCAAGCCGACAGACGAGCAGGTGCAAGAAGCCGCGGCCGTTTTGCCCGCCATAGGTTTCTGGTTGTTCCCACCAGAGGCAGTACCTTCGTATAGGGAACACAATTGGCGGGGAGGCTGGAACCTTATCGATGTCAGTCGATACTGGCCCGAGCTTTGTGTCTTTGATGTCGATTAGGTGGCATTACGGGATGGGGGGGAAAGAGTGACACGGGCGGATCATGGATGACATTAGGTAGTAGCCTCTTTCGATTCTGTATCTTCACTCTCATTGGATTTCAAAAATGACAACTACATGATGACTCCCCAACTCCATTTAACCTAGGTAGTAAAACACAACTTTAGTATATCCCGTTCTGCCTCCCAATCTTTTCCCTCCTCAGATTAAAACCCACGATAAAACACCAAGCGCGACCAAAAGCGCCCCTTTAGTCCCAAAAGATCCCAACTGAGCCGTCGCAGCATTTCCATCATCATCATCATCGAAAATAAACAAGAGCGTAGGCGAGACATAACTCGAATTCCCACTGACGCGTCGACCTTCTTTCGTCAAACAATCCTCCCAGTCGGCCTTGGACCTGTCGGGATCCTCCAGCTCGCACCAGGTAAAGCAGCCGACTTCGTGGGCTTCCTCGGCACCACAGCATGTTGTCATGGCCGTTACGTTTGTCTGGCTCCAGGCGCTGGGGATGTAGGCGAGGTTGATGGTTCCTGGTTTTATGCCTTCGATGTTGACCGGGTTACATGTTACGTTGATGGAGTTGGACATTTTGAGTTCTTTCTTTTGTACGAATTGGTGTGTTTGTGTGTATGACTATGTGTGTGTTGTAGATTTTTGGCTCGAATTCAGTAGTGTCGTTGTTTATTTGTTGGTTTGTTGGTAAAGGATGAAGGATGATGATTGATCGTGATGATGGTATTAATGATGATGATTATTTTCCGTGATGGATCAAATAGACTTGACGTTGCCGTTGGTAAAAATGTCCTTCCCACGTACAAATAGTAGAAATATATTGAATTCGTTAGGCCCAAAATACTTGTAGAAATGAGTCCAGAAACCGGTATGCGTAATGATATCATGTCGCATCCTTCGACTGGCTCAATTGGACTGTTGGCTTGACGGATTCTAAGAATAGTGTCAGCCGAGTCCCGACAAGACCCTGACAGACCGTAATAGGAAGGGTAACGTGGCGATCCTCTTATAGCGTTGGCAAAAGGACCAAACTTCAAAAGAAAAAGAAAAGGACCTTTCAAATTGCTGAGGATTTTTGAATTTACTCACCAAGTTAGTACGTCATGTCTGAATATCATCTCTCGGCAGCCGTCAGGGTCCAAGTAGGGCTGAATGAGCTTGGACGGTTGGACCCCTATTGCATTCTCGACTCGGAAGTCGGGAACATGGCGATGTGCTATTACGTTTTGACAGATAGATCTTCCATCGCGGTGACGATGAATGGTTGATGACGGAAAGGGGGATAAGGTAGGTAGGTATTATAAAAAAGGTTCTCATGCCGTCGTGTTCAAAGATAGTGTTAGGTACTCAAGTCCAAGTTCAGTTCATCATTCCAGTTTCTTTCTATTCTTCAAACCAGTTATAGAGTATTTTCAGTTCTCTTCCATCATTTCACCCAAAGTCGACAAACAAACAATCAATCATCATGAAGACCCAACTCTACTACCTCTCCCTCCTCCTCTTCGCCACCGCCCAGGCCCTCCCGTCGGGAACCTCGATGAAATGCGGTCCAAACTCAAACTGCGAAATGGTCAACATAAACGGCACACGCACCTACCGGTTTAAATCCGGTATGGAACCCGGTAGCTTAGACCATACCCGCCGTTTCCAACGCCGTCAAGACGACGAAGAACAAAGCGGGGCCGAACTCCGCGTGATCATGGGCGAAATGCGAATGCAATGGGGTTGCGACACGGACGTAGGACAAGCCATGGCGGACGCCATCTCGGAATCATGTCGGGCCACGGCAGGTTGCGACTCTGGCAAGACGAAAGGAATCGAAGTGGCGAAATGGGAGGGGACCCGGAGCGAACCCAGTGGTGCGACGCTGAATATTAAAGTCGAAGGGAAATATTACGATGAAGAAGTCCGGGATGTGTTTGCCGAGGCGATGAGGGCGACGGCGCATGATGAGAGCGTTGAGACGGAGGAGAGTAAGTGGTTGGATGAAGCTTCGCCTTCGGCTTCGCAGTGGGGGTTGAGTGATCGTGGGGGGGATTGTGCGATTAAGAATTTCCCGAATTATGTTGCTATTAATCGGTTTGAGGATGAGAATCTGAAGGATTATATGGAGATTCATGCTGAGCTTGTCGAGGGCGAATGTAAGGGTTTTTTCTTTTTTTTCCCCCTCCTCATTGTCATCCCTTTACCCTTACATTGCATCACATGAGAATTGTTTCATGAAATACCTACTGACTTGTTTCTTTTACAGCAAACTGTCTAGGTGCCACAATCCTTGGTGCTATTGCTGGAGCTATTAATCCCTTGGCTGGAAAGGTTTTTGGATTTGCCAAGGTGTTGTGCGAGAGTGAACTCTAAAGGTCGACAGGTCATGACAAAAGTTCTTGTTAGATGTAGTGTACAATATAGTTTGGGTTAGATGGAAAGTGTATTATTCCTCTTCGAGTCGATCGTACCGGTACGTGATATGGTGCTGTAACCCCACTTGCCAACATGGACGAGCTCCACAACCAGAGAGCGAACGGGGACGACGAGGACGACGGGGACGTCGGAGACGTGTATAACAGCTACCGGTACTCATCCCCAACAAGCTTTCAGCTGCTGCAAAGTCGGCGATGGAGCTAGGGTCGCCGGTAGGGTAACCAGTGGCTGCCCGACAACTTTCCACGGGTACAGGCAAATAAAATTCATAAGAGGGGTGGGTTTGACCACGTCGCGATGCACAGTCCCTCACAGTCCCTGTTACAAAAATGTTGCATGGACTGAAGGGTAAGCTGTCCGTCCAATTGAATAATAATAGGAGATTCTCGGCAGTACTTTGTTAGTTACCAAAGCCATCAGGAAGCACTGGTTGGACGCACAAAGGATTGGTCCGAAGCTCCAGTGATTTGTACAGACTATGCAGTTTTGTGGCCAGTTGAAATATAAGATTCAGACCCCTACAAGTGTTTTTTTTCTTTCCCATCTAATATGCTATCAAGTTTCCTTTTGGGCTCGGTTAGATCAAAATGCCAACTCCCATCGACCCTGATGACGAACCCACTTCTTTTTTAGAGCACTTACGCTCCATTGACCCATGTTATGAAAGAATAGGGACGCTACAGTTGGGAGAATGGTCCATTTTGGACATCGATGCCCTTGGTCACGTCAACCTTTGGAGCTCCTCGTTCCGTGACGGTGATCCTACAGAGCGATTCAGACAGAGGAATCCAATTGGCGGGACTCGACTGATTGTGTGGAATGGCGAGGACGGTATAACCCGCATTGTGGAGCTTTTCTACAAGAGATTAGTCGATCGCCTTCGCCCGCGCTGGGAAACCAAGGCTTTTGCGGCAAGGTATGAAGACGAATACGGTCTGCCAGACTTTGTTGTCGAAGGCCGGTCAAATGTTTTTGATTTAGGCTACGAAACTATCGGTATGATTTCTAAAGAGGACAATTGCAATATAGGTAAGCTATCCTCTTAATTCTACTCATAACACCACTTAACAACTCACTGAAACAACACGCACTGGCAATTATTTCTCAGTAATTATACGCTGTCGAGATATCCCGGTCAGTATATTTGAAAGAAAAGGATGGTTTCCAACGCCTGCGACTCTGTCCCAAGAGAGGTTTATCGTCTTCAAACCCTACCTAGGCGCTCTTCAGAAGCGTGCAGCTCATTTCTTTGTAGAGGCAAACAAAACGCCTCTTCTTCTACTATTACCTCTACTATACGTCCATGCCAGGTGTCTATGTGACAGCCTTGTCAGCAACGATCGCATGCTCCGCTGGGCAATGGCGACACCCCAGACTAATCCGGCGTCTTTTAACACGGTTTGGTGTGCCCTCCGGATAATGAAGCACGACGTGATGAGGCCATTGGATAGCGTCCGACAGTATGACCGTCATCATAACAGGGGGGGGATCCAAAAATCCAAAGAGTTCAAGTATCTATCCAAGCTCTTCGGATCCGTCGAAAAGGAGATATCTCGCCTGGAGACGCTAGCTCGGGACTATCAGCAACACCATGTTGCAGTGCTTAGTCTCGAAGAATCCCGTGCATCTATCAAGCAAGCAAAGGTAGCTTTAGAAGAGAGCAAGCGGACAAAGCTAGGTAAGTGAAGCCGACTCTTTCCCCCAACTTGGTTCACTCAAGGCCCTGAGGCCCTGACGTCCGAGAAATGTAGTCACCGTACTTGCCATCTTCTTTGTCCCAACGAGCCTCAGCACAGCCATTTTTGGAATGAACATACGGGAACTTAACGAGGATGGACAGCCTATATGGGTTTTCATCCTAACGACTGTTCTGGTCACAGCAGGGACAATGATGCTGTGGGGTTTCATGTATCAATTTCAGAAGTACACCTCATTGCCCAAGCTTCCCAAACTTTCCTTCGACGAAGAAAACCCCGAGTATTATACTCGGCGAAAAAGGCTCTCGGTTCTTTGCCAACTTGTCTTCCGAGGGCACACCATCTGGGCTTGGAGATCTGGGATACTCCTTTCCCTGCTCACCAACGGCCGAGTAGCATTCCTCAGGTCTTGCCGATCGCATGACGCTCCCCTTCTTGCTGACCGGATTAAGCCTGAAGGTCATGACGCACACCATCCGTGTGAATATATCCTGTCTCATTTTGACGCTTCATATGCTGATTATGAGGAAAAAGAAGGGTTCCTCTGTTCTAAGCTTGAGACCATTCATGACCTGATAGCATGGCTTTCCAGTCGATAGCCTCAGCCAATACAGGACATTAATTCCGGGGGGGGGGGGGGGGGGGGGGGGGGAGGAGCGACGCGGGGGGGGGGCGGCAGCGGCGCCCGCGG
>MU401539.1:71557-111312 GCA_022579005.1 Poronia punctata
TTCTTCTCTTTTTTCTTTTATTTTTCTCTTTTTAGTTTTTTTGTCCGCACTTCTGCCACCCACTCCTCTAATTTTTACCCCCCCCCCCCCCCCCCCCCCCCCCCGATTAAGTTGATATGTAACATGATTATCGGGATGTGATTATACCCCAGCCCCAAGCCCTCCGCATTCGTTATCATCATAACCTACCTAGGTAGGCCAGGTACTCAACCGCTCGCTCTTTCTATATCCAACACCCCCCTTCCGCCCTGATTCTGCCCCCCCTTAATAATTAGGCCCAGGGGTTTATCAATCCAGGCCGAGAAGAAGCCATGTGTCGCGACTGTCCAAGGAACTAAATGCACAGTCCCTTGAGGCTTCCATCCCAACACTTCAACATTTGTATGCAAGACGTAGATCCCTAGTACCTCTATCCTTCATCCTGTATAAATAACGCCTATCCCATGCTATCCCATGCTATGCTATACAATCTTCATACTATAACAGTTTTACCCCGACCTACTTCCAAAATCACCCTCCCCCCCCTTTCTTAAACAAGACATCAACCCACAAGATCACACCACAACTCCCACCCATCCTTCATCCCCGACCCCAAATACGGCCTAACCACAACCCCATCCTCATCCCTCATCTCGATATCCTCAAAATCCCAATGCGCCACAACCTCCATCTTCCACCCTGCCGGCGATTCCGAATAAGAGCGCATAACCGAAGGACTACTAAGCCTCACCCTCAACCCTCTATACCCCCAAGCCTTGGCCTCAAGCAAAACAAACCGATTAAGCGCCGTAGCCAATCCCTGTCCCTCATATCCAACACGAGTAACACATCCCGATCGAACAAGGACTTGCCCGTATCCCGTGGGCGGTTGGGCCGCGCTCGATTTCCGCTTCCCTCTTACTTTTCCCACACCGCCGTAATTCTCCGGAACGGAAGAAAGGAAGGCGTTGAGTTGTTGTTGAAGCGGTATTAATTCATACATGTCCCTCGTAGCGCGAGGATCGGGCGTGATGAAAGCATCGACGGATAAAGCGATGCATACGAGAGGGAAATCCATGGCGTCGCGCATCTGGTCGGCCCCGTGTCTTTCGAAAGAGGTTTGGCCCGGGTCTAGGTCTCGCCAGCTTAGCATGCTGGACGGATTGGCGGCTGCCGCGGAGGGGTGTTTGAAGAGGTAGGCTGTGTCGAAGATGCCGAAGGACATGCCGCTTGATATGGCTTGGGCGTAGTGTGCGGATAGTTTGGAGAGGCCTTGGAGAGCGGTGGCTGTTTTGGGGAAGGGCAGGAGAGGTTTCCAGAGAGATGGGTTGCGGAGCACTGAAGATGTATGTTAGTGTATGTGGATGATCTGTAATTTATGTCAAACAACGACTTACTGAATCCATCTATTCCCATGGCCGTCACCCAGTCTAGTACAGACATGTCGAGGCGTCTGATTACGTATCGTGAAGGCAAGTTGATGCCATGTGTATCTGTGATGATGTCCAACATGGTGATGTACTAGATACTGCTCGTTTGAACGATCAAGAGGTGTCTGATGTCGTTCTTCATGAATGCGTCTTCCCACCTTATATCGTATTCCCAAGCAAAAAAAAAGACATATCACACAGCCCCTTCTCCCTATTTCCGTGTCCATGATCCACTATTCTCTGGAGTTTCGAGAAGAAAAAAGAAAAAAGCATCATTGACATGGTTAAGCTCAGGCAAGGGACCAAACCTTCCCAGTTATTCGGTAGATAGGTTAGGTAGCTTATGTCATGTCCTTGTACCTTTGAGCCGTTTCCATTCCTCTAAATCCTATATCCATCATGGTAAAGTTCTAGATGTAAATCCCATCAACAAGGAAGATCATGTAAGCTACCTACGTAAGTAGCTACCTAGGTCCGGCACCTAACCTAACCCAACCTACAATGTTCGTATCGTATCCGATCTCTGCTATTCATTCGGCACCGAAGTCGACCTCTAGCTCCGAAGCATTGCCTTCCCCAACAAAGTTTCAATATCCATTATGACGGGTTGAGGTCCATGTCAAGATCAACAAAAGTACTTTATGATAGACTAGAACCAGGATCCCGGTATATCACCCATGTTTACCACGTATTCCTGTCACTCTCCCGAACGGAAAAGTAAGTGACACGGCGAGGCGAGGGATGCGATGCCAAGCCTCGCCGCCGGAAGCGGACAATCACAAGCTCCAGGAACTTTACCATGGTCTATCCCCTGTTCGATGACCCGTTTATCAGTTTAATCTGGGAAGGTTTGCTGGGCGGGTTTACAATACCCGCTTGTGCATGCACACAAAGTTGTGGGGTACATAAGCGCGAGCGCGGCTAATAATGGTAAAAACGGGATGCCTTGCAGAGGAATACTACCATGTCCCCATCGTACATTACATCTAAATCGTAACCGATCGCTAGGTATTAATATTTAATAAATAATGTAAGCACCTAACCTACGTGATGAGAAGAAGATAATGAAGATAATAATAATATTAGTATCTATGAGGAAAATAAATCAACTACGAGTAGGTGTACCAAGATACCGGTTCTGACTAACCCCGCCGCGCCTCCCGATTAGCTCTCTTAGCCCAATTCAAGATCCACAGTTTCCAAAAGTACATCCTCTTTAACACTTTGACATCTGATTTCCCGTCTGCATTTCCCGTCTGCATTTCCCGTCTGCACTTTGCACCGCCATACTGTACTCGTAAATCAAGAGTCGGGCCGGATACACTTCCTCGAAACCGTCATTCATTCATTCATGATCCTTTTACCTACTATGAAAATCTATCAACATCTCCATAGATAGATAGCTCGTGGCTGGAAGATAAGCTTCTTATTCCTACCAAAATTCTAGAATTAGAAAATTTGGGCCGCTTATGAGATTTGCACTCAGCCCTACAGTATATTTACGAGTACCTAGCAAACAGACCTGTACTTGACTGCTACCTCGTTTGGGCGAGACCTGTCTTTTTTAGGAATAAAGTCTTTAGGAGAATTAAATATCTTTGGAAACAATTACCTTCTTTCGGAAAGCTTGCTTTCCCTCAACTACAATTTTTTTTATCTCTACTGTACTCATATTACCTGTACACTAAAAGATACGCCGTAATACTACAGTGTCATATTGTCATATTGTCCCATTGTGTAAAAGCTACGAATACACGTACACATACATGCGTGTACAAGTGAAAGATTGATTTGTTTTTTTACGCTACGCCGTCCGAAGTTCGCATCATCACGTGGGATACCTAGGTTACAATAGAGAGCGAGATATTTGTTCTAGAATATTTCCAAATTCCACCCCGTTTTATTAACTGCAACGTCGAGGCACGGCCCGCTTACTCGTACCGTCAACAAGCAGGCAAGGCAACAGCATTTCAATACATGATCCAACCAACGGTGTTTGAACAGATACCTTCCAGGTCCGAATCTTAAACAATTGATATCGGCCTCTGGGTGTGGCTTTGCTATGTTTTTTTTTTTTTTCTTTTTTTTTTTTTTTGCGCCGACTTCTTGCCGGCCGTGAACAAATTGATTAGCTACCGGACCTTTCCTGCTTCTCAATCTATATACCTAACTACCTACCTAGGTAGATAATGTCATTACCAGATAGTAAACAAGATGCCAAACGCTGCCGGGCAAGTGACGGAGAGGAGCTTAGTTAGAAGTAGGTAGGTAGCACATCAAATAGAATATCTTATTGGCTCCTTCCTCTATCTTAGGTAGGTACGAGAGTTGTCCTGTCCGTTTCAATCTTGCTAGGTACCTACATCATAATTTTCCCCTCCTTTCCTTCCAGGACCGAAACAAGCTACCTAGTATTTATCTACCATGATCCGTAAAAATTCAATCAATCAATCAATCAATCAATCAATCTTAGCCCTACAAACGACATTGAAACGCAAAGTTCAAAGTACAATTTCTCGCATGAATAATCGCCCTACGCGATAGCGATAGCGATACCGAAGCCGAAGCCGAAAGATGAAGAGGAAAGAGGAAGAGGAAGAGGAAGCAGAATTCCTGGCACCTGGCAAATACCTAATGCATCAGGGGCAAATTAGGAAACAAGAAATCTTCTCTTCACACGTTACAACTTACAAGCCAACCTTACCTAAGGTACGTTCTAAATTAACTACTACATTTGAACTATATACATTAACCTAGATGCAAGCATGGTAGGTAAGGTAGGTATTCCGTCAACCTTGTGAAAGAGAAGAGCTTGGGTCAAAGGCAAGGCAGACTCGGCCGCTTGTGGGGTACTAACCTGGATGAGGTGTCGACTCGGCATATCATCGAATGAACTATCAGGGATTATTGTCATGCCCGGTCTTTTCTAGGGTCATGAAAATAGATTTAGATTTACGCCTTTCTAGAAAACGAAGACTGGCACTGCCGAGTGGCGACTCGCGAGTGGTTCTTGACGATACTGGTAGTGTACATTCTCATCATAAATCCTAGACTAGACTTGGAACTGTATAGATCTCTATAATTAGACAGTCTACCATGATTTCCAAGGTAATGAATGACAGCATCTACCATATCCTCATCCTATGAGAGATCAGACCAGTATCTCCTCAAGCCTTTTTTGCCAAACTATCAAAATAGCTCTTCTTGGCCGCATCAAAGATCTTCTTCACTTCCACAGCCGGTATCTTCTCCCTTCTATCAAACGAATACACGCCATTGACCTCTTGCTCAATATCGGAGCTTTGAAAAGGGTAGAGTCAGTATAGACAAGAACAGAGATCGGAGTGGATGTAAACTTACAGCTGCGTATACACAAACCCGCTACAGTGTGGCCCCTGAATGACTGCCTTGCAGAGAGCATCGATGCGCTTCAACAAGTCACTTGAATCACTTGCCGTCGTATATCCCCAATCTCCACCGCCGCCCTGTGGTTGGATCTCGTCACTTTTTCCTCCTGTAGGTGCGATGTTGACCCCGGCGAATTCGGTGCAAATGACGGGAACCCCGGGTTTATGCTTCACGGCGGGCTCAACATCCCCGATTGGGCCGACAAACATTGACCTCCCACCCCAGTTTCTCTCCGTCAGACCCTCGAGAGTGGCACACGTCTTGGAGAGCTCTGGTGCATCCGTATAGTCGTGGAATGTACTCAGATCTGTCAAGACGTGCTCCCATCCGCAGTTGTCATTTACTGGGCGTGTGTCATCGAGACTCCTATTATTATCGTTTAGTCAGATTCGACGGAAGAACTTGTGGCTTCGGGTTTTTTTGGACATACTTGGTCAAATAATACAGAGAGCGGAGATGATTCCGCTGCTCAACACTTTCCTTGAGGTTTGGATAGGCCCAGGATTCGTTGACAGGCGTCCATGTAATGACAGACGGGTGATTGATATCACGCTTCACCGCCTCGGTCCATTCCTGGTCCATCCTCTCTTTATACTCGGCACTGAACTCGTAAGCATTCGCCATCTCGCCCCAAACCAAATAGCCGAGCTTGTCGGCCCAGTAGAGGAACGCGGGATCCTCGACCTTTTGATGCTTGCGACATCCGTTAAAGCCCATCTTCTTGGCTAGCTCGATGTCCTTCTTCAAAGCGTCTTGCGAAGGTGGCGTCATTCCCGTCTCCGGCCAGTAACCTTGGTCAAGGTTTAGAGCTTGGAACAGGGGCTTTCCATTGAGTCTAAACGTCCCATCTCCCTTGGTCCAGTCGAGGTGTCGGAAACCGGTGTATGTCTTGGCTTCATCGATGACTTTGCCTTCGGAATCATATAATCTGATAAGGAGATCGTAGAGTGTGGGGTGATCTGGAGACCATAAAGCCAGCCCGTTAAGCCAGCAGTCGTCATCTTCGTAAGGCGCAATAGAAGCCACAGCTTGTGATGCGCTCTTTTTCTTCTGCTCTTCATTCAGAGCCAAGGGAAGCTTTACTGTAGCAAAACTCTTGTCTTTCGGCAGATTCTCCCTCTTCTTTGCGATGGAGAAACCGTTCAGACTTCCTTCTATCTCGACACTGTATGCGTGGCCGGCCCGCCTCCCGAGCACGGCAACTTCCGCATTAAGCTCCCCGCTATAAATGTCATTGGCTTTCAACACTGTTCCCTGACTACTATTACCCAAGCGCGTTGCCGGCACCACTTCAAGTACGACGGGCTGCCATATGCCGCTCGATGGCGTATAGAAGATACTTTCGGGTTGGGGAGCCCAGTACTGTTTCCCTCGCGGCTGGGTTAGATCATAGGGTGAATCGCGAACCCGCAGGACGAGTTGCAGCTGGGATTTACCCGTGCTCTTTCGAAGGCTATTTAGAGCATCCGTGATGTCAACGTCAAAAGGAACGTGGCCGCCCCTGTGAGATCCGACAAGATGTCCCGAAACCCAGACCGTGACTTCGTAGTCGACTGCGCCGAACCGCACGAGGACGCGGTCGCCGGCTTCTACTTCGGCTTTGGCGCGGGGGTCTGACACCGGTCGCTCGTACCACAGGACCTCGTGGGCGTCATTCTCCTTCAGACCCGAGGCCGGCGTCTGAAATACAAAAGGGACATTGATGGGCTTCTTGAAATTCTCGTGCGACTGGCTCTTCTTCGCCTTGAAGCCTTTTGCGATGAGCTCGGGGAATGCGGCAAGTCGCTTGGCTTCGGCTTCGGCTTCGGCCTCGGCCTCGGCCTCGTTGGCTGCTTGAGAATTGGCCACCGTAATCTTGTCAGGTACGCCGTTAATCTGCCACGACTCCTTCAGTCCGACATCCTCATCATCGAAAAGAATGGTCCATTGGTCGTTAATCGGGGCCCATCTGTGATTTGTATGGACAAAGTCCGGTCTTGGGTACGTCTCCTTTGACTGATAAGCCATGATGCGATGATCACTTCTGTGCTGCTGTGAATTAAACAATACGGTATCTCAAACACGACAATTAACAAAGAGAGGACATGCGAGAAAGGATGGGAAGAGACGAGAAGGAAAGCGCGACGTGCTACACTAGTCTATCTTTTTCAAAAATAAAACCCCAAAAGCTACTCGGACTGGAAGTAAGTACCAAGGTGGAATACAAGTGGGAAAGCTGCCTGGGCTGCCCCTCATCATCGCCAACGCGAACCTTTTGTTCCTCCATCCCATGTTACCTACTTCGGTATATCGGACAGAAGATCAAGTTGCTCAGTGCTCACTACCGGTTTTCGGTGCATGCTCTACCAACTTGCCCACGGAAGATGCGTGGCTACAAGGGGGCTTCTGCGCCCGTCATACCCACTGAAGTTCGGTAAACTAGAAATATAAGTGGCGGCGCTGACGTCAAACGGCCCCGCGTTATCGTTCTTTAGAGGCTCCTCTTGCTGCGGGAAAGCTGGAGTAACGGTATGTCGACACGCAAGCCATCAGTCAACGTCGAGCAACGATTTTCAGGGCCCAGAGAGATCCCCCTGAATAAAGGCAATTTAGACTAACCTAGGAGAAATTCTTTGATTTGTTTGCTGGCACTACAGAACAGAGCCCGCACAGAACACTGCGCATTACGACAGGTGTTGTTGGTACCTATGTAGCACAGATTCCACTGCTATATGATCCTGTATCTCCCTACTAAGGACGTATTTTTATAGCCAAGTAAGGCTAGCGCAGTTTTTTTATAAGTTGCTGAGTCGTCTCATTCTACTCGTACATTTACCTGAGCTGCAACCTATCACCTCAAGGCAAATCTCTTCTGCACATGGTCTGTCTTGAACGTGGAGTCATAGATAGAAGAGAAATGGTGTTTTATGTTCATGTCCACAGCCAACGACAAGCAAAGCCTACTCACTGACCAGTCTGACCTATTCTGGAGAGGAGGGGGAGAAAAAGGGATTGCACACATCTGCTATGTAAAACATCAATTAGGAGAACAAGTGGCACGCGACAAGCGAATCAAACTAATTATTTATAAATCAGATCATTCCTTGCAAACTCATCACTTCCTCGTAATACAATAACATTATATCATTCAAACAAGCACATACACCATGGAGTCTATCTCGTCATCTGAACCCCTCGGTGCTCAAGCTCATACTTCGATATGTTCCCAGACTCAAAGACGCCGCCACGTATATGTAACAACCATGACCACATTCGACAACAGCTGGGAGCTTACAAGTCGGTTCAGGAAACATTTGTAACCCGTCTGACACTCTTCCTAGCTCCCTCCCCGGTAATCATAATGACGCCCTCCAGCTCCAAGGCTCTCATCGTCTCGGCAAAGTCTGACGGTTCAATCGGAATGCTTGATCCCTCGTTCAGTCTTCGGCTGACGTCGCTAAACCTCACCGTCTGTCCGCCGCTTGTCAACTCGTCCAGCAGGCGTAGAGCGGCTTCTTTCAGTTCAGCCTTGCGCTTCCGCTCCACGGCGCTAGTGCCTTCGGTGAGCAGACTCATGTCGATACGGCCTTGGGAATCCGTCGCCGCCGTCTTCAACGCCGACTGGATGAGACGCTCGGCCTCCTGCACGTCTGATTTGGTAACAGTTTGCGACAGTCGCATCTTGGCGTGCGCTTCCGCCAGTCGAATCATCGACTCTAGTTGACGGGTAGTGGCCGTGATCCGCTTCTCTGCCGAGCGGACGTCCTGTCCTAGTCTACGCATGTTCACGTAGGCCTCAACCAGGGCCTGAGAAGCATCGTGCGACAGTGTCGGGTGGATATGAGCGCGTGCATATGAGATGTAAGACGTCAAAAATTCCACGGGCTAGAGGCAACGTGTTAGCGAACGATCAGAGCAATACGTAAGATAGTTTGCCTTGGAACTTACCAAGATCTCCTCCTTGGAACTGGCCGATTGCGGCTTGTCTTCCAAATACATAGACAGCAAATGGCGTGCCAGCTTCCGGTCGGTCGCTTCGTTGACTCTGTCCAATATGAGGTAGACGAGATCAAATCGGGACAGGAGCGTTGGGGGCAGATCGATATTTTGTGGGACGGGGAGATCTGGGTTGTAGCGAGAACCGATAGGGTTGGCCGATGCCAATATGCTTGTTCGTGCATTTAGTGTCGTGATGATGCCTGCCTTGGCCACGGAGACGGTCTGCTGTTCCATGACTTCGTGAAGCACCGATCTCGTCGCGTCGGACATCTTATCGAACTCGTCGATGCAGCAGACACCGCCGTCTGACAGGACAAGCGCGCCGGATTCTAGAACTAGCTGACGAGTCTCCGGGTCACGAGTGACATATGCGGTCAAACCGACAGCAGAAGAACCCTTTCCACTTGTGTACACACCTCGCGGTGCGATCTTGTGGACATACTGCAGCAGCTGAGACTTGGCCGTCGACGGGTCACCGCACAGCAGAACGTTTATATCCCCGCGATACTTGGGACTACCGCCACGTTCGAACGTTTTATTCGTACCGCCAAACATCTGAAGCAGGATGCCCTTCTTCACGTCGTCCATTTCGTAGATCGAAGGAGCAAGAGACCGGGAAAGCAGCTCATATATATCTGACCGGGCCGCCGTCGCCTTGATTTTCTCCTCTTCCTCGGGGGTCAACTTTCGTACCTCTTCGATTTGATTGTCGGTATCGTTTGACTCGGGCTCCAAGGTCGAAAGGTCCGCATCTAGCCGTTTGTTGTCCACCTTGGCCACGTGAACAACGTCCACAAAGGTCTTGAAGACGCTTTTCACCGTCCTCATACGGGGGTTGACTCTGACCGGGCTGACGCGATAAATACCCGTTACCCGTACCCGATCACCGGCCTTGCAGAAATCAACCAATTCATTGTATACGCAAACAGAGACTGAGTGAGGTGTCTGACCGGCAGGCACGGCGTCGGGCGTTTCTTGCAGCTTGATGACCTGTTTGTCTTCGAACTCGCATCGGTTATGGACGATTTGCATGGAATTCTTCTGCGCACACATAGGTCGTGGGCACTCGGTCGGTTCTCGAATCTTGCCCCGATCGAGACCAACGAGCAAGGAGTGGCTGCATACGTTGCACCGGAAGAATGCCTGCTTCATATCGGGGATGACAGGCGTCGTTCGGATAACAAGACCCTTGATGCAGATCAGCTTGTCCATATCGGAAGGGTTGAGATCGCGCAAATTGATGATGTCGTCCAGGCCATACGGCCTCGTCATGTAATTTTGGTCCATGACCCTCTCCTCCAAAGTCGGCCCTTGCTGAGCGCGCGGGGTCCCCACGGGCTCCTCGCTCCTCTCTGAACTGGGGAAGGGCATATCCGAACTCGGCGCTGAACTTCGCTGTGTAGCTGAAGCACCGTTGCTCTGGCTTCTCTGTCTCGACATCTCGGCTTGGGCCAGTTCGATCATGACGTCGTGCACAGACTGGTCCATGAGGGGCACGATTTCTTGGGGGTAGTGTTGAATCTGGTGCCATATCTTCCGGGTAGGAGGGTAGAGTTTGAAGTCACGAATGTCTACATAGAGAATTCGCTGGCCAAGAGTCAACATGTTCTGAAGCTCTTCCCAGTACGGTTTAGAAGTCGCCGTGGGGTCGATGTCCGTCTGTTCTGTCGTCATCCCCTCGTGCCACAGCCGGTACTTCTTCTGGAAGTTCTTCAAGAAATCCTTAAAGGCAGCGTAGGTATCGTCGATTGACACTGTCGTACCCCAGATTGTGGCATTGTCTTGCCCTCCCAGAGCATCGGCCTCCGACGTGCCGGGGTTCAAGTTGGAAAAAGTCGCGGCATCAGAGTGTATCTCGCGGACAACACGACCAGAGTCGTCGAGGATAACGCGGCTAGCGCTGCGACTACCTCCGCTGAAAATCTCCGAGTTGATGTCACCCCTTCGAGGTCTGGCCCTTGGTGTGCTAGTAGATCCGACAAATAGATTACTGCTCTCGCTTCGGAGGTCGGACTGGGGGTGCAATCCTCGGCCGGGACTCGAACTTGGTTCATACCGAATAGGAGAGGACTCTACAAGTAGCAAGTTAGTATAGAAGCCTTGATATCCCCACCTCGGGCTTGCAGTGCCTCACCGCCAATCAATCCCCTAGAGGCCCTTGGTGTCCGATCGCCATCAGACTCGGTCATGTGCCGGAGGGGCGAGCTAGGAGGCACAGCTCCATTGTTATTCGTGCTCTGACTCTCGGTATTGTTTCGCAAGGGAGAAGAGTCGCGAATGCTATTAGCGCCGTTCGCGGGCGACGACTGGTAGAACAATGGGCTCGATGCCAGTTGCGACTGGCGGGTATTTCGAGGCGTGGCAGTATTCCGAGATGCCGCGTTACGATTCGGTGTGCTCGCCTGCGAACCACCCGTGCGCTGGCTTCGACGTTGGCTAGGGGACGACATCGTGGGATGCGTGAAGAAAAGAATCAGTCAGATTCTGGTGAAGCGCTTTTCCGATATCCCGTCGATAGAATGTATTGGAGTGTGACAGTTCGAGTCCAGATACAGCGCTAGATATGAACTACTGAATGCTTCGAAAATTCATGTCATAGGTTGACTTGTCGGTGGGATGGACAAATGGTGGATTATTTTCCTGCCAGTAATGAAAAAGAACCCATTAACGCGTAAGGAGGGGAGAATAGGGCTAGCGCGTTCAGGACGCGTAAAGTGGAAAATGGATTAAGTCTCCAAGTGAAGTGCATTGATTGGCTCAAAACAAATAACTGCGGTAGTTGCATTATAGCAGTTATCGAATGGTTGATACCCGTTTATACAGGATATCAGAGTTAGCGGGTTCCCTCAAACAGCTGTTCCAATTCACACCGTGTTCTGACCTGCGCCCTCTCGTTAGTGCTCCATCTACGTGTACTGTAAAGGCTGAAGGTGAACCCATCAGCCCTGTAACCCCCTGAACATCTACTGAAGAAGTGACCGTTACAGGTCCAGTGATCCCTCCCTGGCTGACCTACCTCGACTCTGGTGCTGAGGCATACCGACGACCTCCTGTGCGACAAGCCAACTGTCTTTGCTTTTCTAGTAGTGTTTGACCACGGCACAAAAAGATACCCACGATCAGCGACTCTACCCGTTTTATACAACACCACACAACCGCCCAAGATGCCGTCCATGTCCCTGCAGTCCGTGACTGCTATCCTTATATTGAGTATCGACGACGGTGCAGGTACGTTGACTACTCCCCATCCTTTCGTTATGTTAAACTAATGTTCTACAGTAAGTCCAGTTCTACACCGCCGGCCGGCCTACCATTCGCTCCAAACGTCGGTTCGGAAGCGGTTGGTCGAAGAAGACGCATGTAGTTGACGAGTAACAGAGGATATTCGCCAAATACTACAATACACCCCACCATGCGCCAGGCAGTAAGGCCCAAAGATAATTCGAACCGGATATTCAGCGACTGACAGCGCCATTCTAGCATCCAGCGCCTCTAGCTCCCCATATCCCGATGTGAAATCGCAAAAGACGTTCGAAAAGGGCCTACTCGAGAAGACGGCGAAGCAGACGGGCGACATCATCCTCTACGATAATAAGCTAGTTCTTTATAAGATGGAATCCGACCTGATGATGTATGTCGTGGGCGGCGCCGACGAGAACGAGGTCCTATTATACAATGTCATCCTTGCGCTGCGGGATTCCTTGCATCTTCTCTTCAAGTCAGTACTACCCGCGACCCCTGGCGATGACGGGCATTTTGGGCTGGGGTATAATTACTAACGAGGAACCCATTCAAGACAATCCGTGGACAAGCGGACAGTCGTAGAGAACTACGACCTTGTCTCGCTGGCTATCGACGAGATCGTAGATGACGGTATCATCTTAGAGACAGACCCCACCATCATCGTACAGAGAGTTAGCAAGGCTCCTACTCAAGATGTCAACTTGAGCCGAATCGACCTCAGCGAGCAAGGTGTAAATAATCTGGCACAACTCGGAAGGGCCAAGTTGACCGACTGGTTACGGCAAGGACTATAAAAGGGGGGTTTGTGAGTCGGAATCGAAAGGGAAACAAAGGGTAACTCGCAGGAATTACGAGAGCAATGGATCGAGTAGGGAATTCGAACGCACGGCGTCTGACAAGTCGCCCCTTATAACAGCGGTAGAGAGTGGTATTATATCCGGTGACGGTGTCGTGCGTATGATTGCGCTCTATGGCTTGATCCGGGACGCCGCTTTGCGTAACCTATTCATGACGGCTGCGCCTATGCCCTCATCTTCTAGTGTCCCTTCTACAAAAATGACATCTGCGCCTCTTCTATCCAACTCCCGTAACGCCGAGAAAAGCCAATGTGCTATGCTCTTGTTGTCCTTGCCGATATTGATATCTAGCACTTTCCCAAGCGGCCCGCCGTCTTGTGGGCTGCGCAACTCTGCCTCTCTAACCACAAGATCAAGAGTCAGCTGATCTTCAGATGCAGCCGGATCATCGACCCTCGCTGCGTCGCTAAATTCGCCACATCTCAAACCAGCACCCGGCTGCCAGTGTCTAGTCCGAATAACGCCGAACACGTTGTCCTTGGCGTTCTTGAGCTCGATGTCTTCGGCTTCAATACCCCTATGTAAATCGGGTTTCTCGGCTTCGTATAAAATGACCCGTGCCTTGGGGCTATAGTGTTTATATTTCATCCCGGGTGCCCTGGGCGCAGCCTTGCCGGTTTCACTGTGGTCTCTGTATGCCTTCTCGACGTTCGCCCACCCCGGACATTTTCGCAGCTCCTCTAAACTTATCCCACCGGGTCGCAAGACGACGGGCGGATCGCACAGGCCATCGACTACCGTGCTTTCGACTCCTACCGTACACGGGCCGCCGTCAAGTATCAGCTCGATACGGCCGTCCAAATCCTCAAGCACATGAGCCGCAGTGGTGGGCGAGGGCTTCGTAGACGCATTAGCAGACGGAGCCGCCAAAGGAGACCCCGTCAACTTGATCAACGAGAGGGCCAGTGGAGAGGCCGGCATGCGCACACCAAAAGTCTTTAGGCCAGCTGTAACTTCAGGCGCCAACTTTGATGGTGTGGGATTTGGCATTAGTATTGTTAAGGGGCCCGGCCAAAAGCGTTCGATCAGCGGCTTATATATCTCAGGAATTCCGTCACCGGAACTTGTGTGCGATGCCCCATCTTCCTCGGTAGCAGGCTTTATGATATCGCGAAGCATGTCAAGATCGGCGACATGTATAATGAGTGGGTTATCCGACGGTCTACCCTTGGCAGAATAAATACCCTTCACAGCCGCAGATCTCGTCGCATCAGCGCCGAGGCCGTAGACCGTCTCCGTTGGTAATGCAACCGGGATATCTTTAGTCCTCAGATATTGGGCAGCATCTTGCAAAGTTTTTGATTCTGACACCTCCCAACTGCCGATTTTTTCAAGCCCGTCATTTTGTTTGAATTTTCCAAGCTCATCGCCCACGACTCTCATAATCTGGGTCTTTACTCCTCCTGCCACCTGCCGCGGGAGATGTTGCGACATGGTGCTGTAAGAGCTAGTAAAAACTCTCACAGACTTGAATCTGGCGAACAAGGCTCGTGAAGCCAACTTGAGGGTGGGACGGTTAACTCCGATGGTAGTAGCAAATGCCCCTAGGTCAAGCGAATAAATCTTTTTGATGTTTTGGTTGAGTCAAACTTTAAGTAGAGATCGGATATAGACTCGGAGGTATTGTACCAGAAATCTTAAACCTCCAAGGGGATATTTGTAAAAAGATTATTTCGGCATGCAGGTAGAAATCTAACATTGACTCATACAGATATTGAGCCTCACATGTAAAAGATGAATTAGACAAGGTACCAGTGTTGGCGCAGAAGTATGTACCTACAGGCAAACCCGCAAGTACATACTTAGTACTTACTAAACCAAGTTCATCTCATTCAGGGGAACATTAGGCGCTATACAAGTAAGTACTTACCTAGGTCCACCCTGTTGGTCGCCCTGCCAGGTCGGACTGTGCTGTATTCAGGCCCCAGTAGGCTGTAGCGCCAGGTCTTCTACAAGTCGCAGAAGTAACCTCCCAATAAAATGTACAGACGGGCATATACTCGTACATGATAGACGGCATTCACGTTGGGGCTCTCGTAAGAATCGACGACAACAGGCCGTGTTTCAAGACCTTTAACTCAGGCCTGGAGTCTTAGGTCGACATGCGACTCTCATCATTGACCCAATGTCCGCCAACAATCTTTCAAATGGCGACCTGTCAGCCCACCCGACAAACAAGTCGACCGACAAGTTGAGACAGCGCAGCTCAGCTTCACACCCCTCCATCCGCGATGCATCATCTATAGCCGATGTCCGTGCCAGCTTAGCTGCCCTCCACGCGCGAGAAAGCGCCGTCACGGATCGTCTAGACACCCTCATCTCCTCCCAAGCCGACCTTTCCCGCGAACTGGGACGACTCGACCTGCTAAGGGCGAACTTGGGTTCCCAGGTGATCACGACAAGGGCCATTAGCAATGGCATGTTATCTTCGGCCGCCGAAACCGCCGGCCGGCTCTCCAACCGCGTTAAAGAGCTGGACTTGGAGAAGGACAGAGTGCAGCAGACCTTGAGAGTTGTCGAACAAGTCGCCGAACTGAAAGCTTGCGTCCACGGCGTGGTTGGTAGTATGGGAGCCCCCCAGGATTGGGAAGCAGCAGCGGGCTATATTGCGCGAGCAAGCAAGGTTCCCGAAGCCATTATACGAGGCGCATTCGCCGCGTCCATCGTCCCCAGCGTCGAAGTACCAGATGCGCCTTGGATCACGCTCGAGAATTCGAAAGAGAGTCTATGCGGCTTGTTTCTGCGCGAGTTTGAGAAGGCCGCCCAAGAAGGCGACGGTGCCAAAGTAACACGCTTTTTCAAGTTGTTTCCCTTGATTGGGAGAGGGGACGTCGGATTGGATGTCTATGGCAAATACGTCTGCCAGGGCGTTGCAGGGACCGCGCGAGCAACTCTCAAAGAGGTCCCCGGTGGTCCGGGGAGACAAGACGGATTTTTCTACGCAAATGCGCTTACCAAACTGTTCGAGCATATAGCCCAAATTGTGGAAAGCCACGGAGGCCTAGTTGAGAGGCACTACGGAGAGGGCAAAATGATCAAGGTCATCGAGAGACTACAAATGGAGGCGGACATACAAGGCGGCATCATACTGGATTCGTGGAGCGACGACAGAGCCGTCGACAGGCGTCTTACAGACGTCAAGAGCTATCCATTCTCCTTTTTGGTTAAGAGCTTCTTGTCGCAACAGCAAAAGGCCCTTGGGGGGGCGCCCCGCGTGAATTCGCCTGCGGTTGGCGGTGGTACCAACCCTCGCGAAAGCGAAGATGAAGGTGTCAATATGCGGGAGGTGGACGCACTTCTTAACGAGATATCTGTCATGCTTGGTCGCTGGTCTTTATACGCTAGATTTTTGGCAGGGAAATGCAAGGTAGGTACCTATTCTTCGCCTTCCGCTTACCCCTGATTGCCTGGCCGGCCGCTCTCCTTTCCTCATGCTGACCTTTGTTACAGAACCCAGGGACACCAGAAGGCACAGCGTTGTCAATACCGGCCGTGTTAACAAACTCTAATCTGAAGCGAAAGGTTATAGCGAGACTTGTGGAGCCATACAACAGCATGTCGACATTCTTCATCAGGAGGTCGATCGAGAAGGCATTCCAGCTAGACGAGTCCCCGGCCGGGCTGTCTCTTAACCTCAACAAACATATCGAAGCCAACGCACCTTACATTATTTCCGCTGTAGACGACGTCATGTACATTGTGAATGCAGTGATTCAGAGGTCTGTATCGACCTCACAACGGGAAGTAGTCTCCCAAGTTGTCGGCGACATTGGCAGACTACTAGGAGCCGACTTTATCGGCATGGTACAGCGGAAAATGCGGGACGAGTCGTATCCGAGAGCGGCAGTGCAAGGAAACTTACCACCCGAGGATAAAATCGTCGCGTTCATCGTACTGATCAACAGTCTCGACGTATCTAACGACTACCTCTCTCGCATCATAACAGCACGGTTAGGTAGTGCGGCAGACCAAACCACCGGGGCACCTCAAGGGACTCAACCCAATCCACTCGCCGCGTCGTTCCCTTTTGAGAATGATGTCAAACAGGTGGTAGCTTCTCTCAACAGTCTCAAGTCGACATTCACCACAAAGTCAACCGAGCTCCTTAACGAAGGCTTGCAGGTTCTCTTCAACGCGGTGGTCCGGCTGAGACTACGCCAAGTCATGACGGAGGCTTTTAGGGATGCAGAATACTGGCGGACGGAAGAAGAGCTGGTGGAGATGGCGATACAGAACGACGAAGATGAGGAAGTCTTGCTAGACCGCGTCCCGCGCCGCTTCGAGCAAGGCTGGGATGCGCTGATGAAGCCTTTGGCGCGGATCATGACGCCCAAGCCGTACAACAGCCTACTAGAAATCACAGCGACACATTTATCCAAGAACAGCTTGGAGAAGAGGATATGGAGTTATAGCGGGAAGACGAATGCATACGGGGCCATCCGCATGGAGAGGGATTTCAACGGCATCATCAGTACGGTATCCAAGGATAATTACGGCGTGAGGGAGCTTTTCAACAGGGTCTCGCAGATCCTCATGGTGGCCAACATGGAAGACGACGAGTGGGAAGAAATGATGGAGGCTGGAGATGAAGGTGGCATCGAATGGGTACTAAGCCAGGATGAGAGGCGTAGAGCACGGAATCTCGTCCGAGAATGATGAATCTTTTAAATGAAGCATGCATAGAAATTATAATACACAAGCTTGGACTCTCGTGGCCTTTCTGCTTGTCCCTGCGCGCAGACTTACATGCATAGGGATTCAATGCCTTTCAAAGTTGTCAATTCAACATCCAAGCCATGTACCAAGCGTACCGTTTTAGCCAAACGTCTGTTTAGTGCACCCCCATAAAATGTTTTCAGGCATAACAATTTAAAAACAGACCCTTTGAATATCTGATTTCAAAATCTAGTAAAGGAGCTGCGGGTGATGGTGAAGCTCTGAGTGCCTCCTATTGTACAGTGTCCAGAACACTTACTCGTAGGTTGCGTTGGCCAAGGTACCTGTACCTACCGGGTAGTGTCTCTGTAAGCTCAACTTACGAGACGACAGGTACCTTTGTATCGTAACTTCCATCAATCAAACAACGACATCAGAAACGATATTCCATTCAATAACCAAAAGGTTACTTCCTTTCACAACCAGCCCGCCATCCCACTCTAAACAGGAGAAGCATTAACCATGGCGACCACACACTTCGGGCTCCTCGAGGAGCGCGAAGAACAAGAGCTACACAAAACCCGCCTACTAGCCGTCGAAGAGAGACCATTCAAACGCTTGACCAAACGTCTCGTAGCCCCAGGCGCCTTCACGAACCCGAATCCAAGCAAGAAGCTACCGACTCCACCGCCCGACGCCGCCGGCGACTCTACAGAAAACACGTCGTCGACACACTCCAGCATCGAAGTGACAGCCTTGAAAGAAGACATAATCCTCGACTTCGCCGCCTTCGACTCGGCCATCGCGCGTCTCCAATTCCTCGCAACGGCCAATGCCGCCGAGCGCGAACACTACGCCGCCGCGCGCCAGCGCATCCTCGACACCATGGACGACGTGCACGGGAATAACATGGAGCTGCACGCGCGGTTAGGCGAGGCCCGCGAGACGTTGGCGCAGCGGCGGAAATTCGACGAGCTGGCCGATAAGATCACGAGTAATCGCATGCTCCGGACGCGGGCGGAGCAGAACGTCAACCTGGCGAAGCTGGCCGAGGAATGCGACGAGTTGCGGCGCGAGAGCGAGGCTTATAGTGCCACGTGGAGCGAGCGACGGGCCCAGTTCGAGAGGCTTGTTGACGAGGGTCGACGGCTACGGGCGCTGATCCGCGACGAGAAGGAAGAGGTCGAGAGACGCGAGGGCATGGATTCGGATGCCGAGGACGGAGAAGCAGTGCCCACGCCGGGCAAGGGCTTGGCCAGCGGGAATGGGACTCCACATGCCGACAGCAACGGTAATGCGGTGTCGTCGGTGAAAGGAGACGCGGGCAACGCAACACCCCGGCCGACTAGCAGTAGGGGTGACGGAACGCCTAGACCTGACAGTCCCGGTGGTGCCGCTGCGGTGGGTGGTGAGACATTGAAGCCTAGGCCGGATCCCATGGATAGCTTTTCGAGGGCAGCAAGCTCGGCTCCAAGTGTGGCTATCGGCGGACCACAAGCCGATGGAAAGACGGAAGATGTCGAGATGGAAGAATCAACAACAAAGACGCAACAGAATACACAAAATGCCGATACACCTATGACGGAGGAGGCGCAGAGTCGGATAGAAACACCTCAGATCACGGTCGATGCGCCAGAGGCCAGTGAAGATAAGATGGATACGACGTGATTATTTCACTTTGACCATTTACGTCCTTGCAGAGATGTCTGTACACTACGTCGGAGAAATCAGAATATACCCATAGGCGCTAGGGCAGAGATAGGAAGGGGGCGTTCAATTTGAAGTTTTGTGGCAGGGAGTAATAAAAAACTGATTAGACTTCTCGTCTATCGAGAATAATTGTATTTTTGCTCTCTTTGGTATCATTCGTAATCCATCATCAATGATTCTTTCTTCGTTTGTGTCATGTTCGTTCTACACCTTGACAACCCATTTCTTCTGCCCGTCTTTCACCCTCCGTATAAGCACAGAGCAGAGGCTCAAAGGGTTGGTCCAAACGCTCGCATACCAATCATTACATAGGCACATATCATGTGTGTAAACCCTCCCTTCTTTCGCCACCAATTCCCAAATCAAAACTAAGCAGCAGCAGAAGAAGGCGCACGACCCAATTCCAAAGCTTTCTTCGCATTGGCGATTTCCTCGGCAGGTCCATCCTCGCTCTCGGCCGTGGCAATCTGTTCTTCTAGTCTCCGTACCGCATCATCGATACGTTCGCGAAGCGGGGCGAAGACGGCTCGTGTTTCTTCTATGGCTTTTTGCTGTTTTTTTTTCCATACCACTATTAGCAACATCATATTTACATATATTTTGGAGTATGTAAAGAAAAGGTAAAAGCAAGAAAAGGAAAAACAAACCTCCTGTTTAAGCATAAACTCTTCATTCCCATCAGTCGACTCGGAACCTGTACCGGTAGGTTTCTCTTGGAGTTTCTTGACGCGTTCGGTCTGTTGGGAGAGTTCTTTTCGGTAGTACGTCTCTTCCTTGACGAGACGGTTGACGGATTGGGTTGCTATTGCGAGGGGGGAGGGAGCTGGCATTTTTGTTTTTTGTTTTTTGTTTTTGTTTTTTTTTTGTTCGTTTCGCCTTTTGCCTTCTGTTGTCTGGGGAGGATATTTCGTTGGTGGTGGAACGGGATGGAGGGAGTATTCAGAGGAAGCGATCGATTTGGTTTGTTTGTTTATATATAGAAGTTGGAATACTGTTGCCTAGGTTCAGGAGGTACGATAAATGTAAAGTAACGTACAGATTCAATGTTTAATAATGTAACCTACTCGTACGTACGTATTTCAAGGCACCGCACGTTGATTGATTCGCCCAAAGCAGTAGTATATTTTGGTGGGGTTGGCGGGGTAGAATGTTGAACAGAACTCCAGTTGAATAAGTAAGTGTTATTACCTGGAGGTACCGGGTAGGAGCTACGGCACCCTTCTCTTCTTATGAGCACGTCCACGGTCCGCCCCGAGGAGATACAAGAACATATCGTAAAACTATACAAGAAGAAGATTCTCCCTTGTTCTGTAAATTGATACATCATTCATCAAAATACTCAATTTTTTCCCATCCTATAGACACCTCCCCTAATACCCTCTTCTTATCCCGTCCCCCGGCGACGGAGCAGGACAAGAAACAACAGGCAAGGTCGCATTAACACCAACATCCCTCCCTTGACTCATGGCGATGAAATGTCTTCTAATAAGCTTGATCCTGCTATTCGTATACGCCGAATTATCGGGATTTCCATATCGCAATGTGAACCCATCATCATGGTCGACGAAAGTCTGTAGTATCTGTCAGTCCTCATCATCATCATACGTAGAAGTAGGTAGGTAGGAAGGGAGATATCATCACTCACCTCACAACCAACACCATCCCTCCCAAACAAACTCCAAAACGCATCCCCAGCAACGCCCTCCCCCTCACTTTCGAGAACATCAAAAAACTCCTCCAAACCATCACCCCCATCCAAGCCCACCCAATCATACTCCCCCGCGAAATAAACCTTTCCAGCATTCCTCACCTCCTCGATCCCTCGTCTCAATCTCTTCACGTCGAGCGGATAGAAATGGTCCGAATAGACGTCTATTTCCTCGATATCCAGATGGGCGGTGTTGATACCGTACGTTCCGTCAAAGATGAGTTTGTCGGGTGCGAGGGAACGGATGTGTTGGGCTATGGTTCGGGTCCAGGTGGAGGGACAGGCTTTGTCGCCCCATATCGGACCTTGCAGCTCGTTTCCGGTTTCGTAGGCGAATATTGTTGGGCTTTTTTATGTGTTGACATACCTAGTTAGTATATATGATTCTGTGTGTGTGTGTGTGTGTGTGTGTGTGTGTCGAGGCCAGTTGAGAGAGAGTCGTCCAATGTGGTGTGAGTTAAATAGGAGTATATATGTCATGTCTTGGAAAAAGGAGTTCCCAACAATCCGTGCCGGAAAAAAAAAAAAAAAAAAAAAAAAAAAAAAAAAGAGGAAGAGGAAGAGGAAGAAAAACAACATACTCTTCAGCATACGTAAGATTAGTATACTTATTCCTATGCGTCAAAACCGTCTCGACATACTCCTTGAACAACCCCACAGCTTCATCGTCCGTATAAAACTTTTGGATATCCGGATTCTCCCCATCATGTTCCTGCGTAAGATTATACCCAGACCAACGGAGGAAGTCGTATTTCCCACCATGATAATAGTCCTTTACTATTATTTAGCCCAGTCCAGTCCAGTCCAATCCAATCCAGTCTAATGCACGAAAAACAAAAGAAGAGTAGGTAGGTAGGTAGGTAGGTAGGTAGGTAGGGTGAAAGATGGGATTGAGTAGGTAAACTCACATAATTATCAACAAGCGGGACCAAAACCCTGACACCAAATAACCCAGCCTGATAAACAGCCCAATCAACGCTCTCAAACGCCTCCTCGTTCGTTTCTTGTCTATCCGGCCAAATACTCGATGGGTTTCCCGTACTAACCCCCAATGTATGTGCTCGAACCATGGTTCCTCCCAAGGCATTGATCACCGCCATGGCTTCTCTCACGCGTTCTTTGGCCGGGTAGCTGGGGTTATATGGGGGATTGGGCGAATCGGGAGTGGGGATGTTTTCGTCGAGACCGAGCCAGTAGATGTTGGGACCGACTGCTTTCCAGGGTTTTCCTGAGAGGAGGAGGGTTGTTCCGTTGCGGGTTATGGGGGGTAGGAGATGGGATGAGGATGTTGGTTTGCTGGATATGGGGGAGGTTAGGAGGAGGGGGAGGAGGAGGAGAGGGAGGAGGGTTGTGGTTATTTTGTTGATGGGAGTCATGGTGAGTTGGTTGTTAGACGGGATTGGAAAAGGGGACAAAGGGACCGAATGTTCATATGTAAAAACCAATCGCATACACAAAAGAGTAGTTATGTTACTCGGTTCAATAAAATGTGTGTAAGCCCAGATGAAAGGTGTTCTTGTTTATAGTCTTAGTATACGAGGAATAGGTAAGTAACAAGACATCAGCAGGTTCCTCCTGACATAAAAGTAGTAAATATCCCCCGAGACAAGATACTTATACCATTTTCTTCATCGTTATTTATCATGAGATGTAATTGAGGCTCAATCAATCACATGTAGTATTTGATCTACTAAAGACGGAACAAAGTCCTCCGCTTCTTGTCGCCTGCCTGATCGGGGTACAAGGAGTATCGTTGGCAGTGAACTAACTGGGACGAATAAGAGTATCAATCATTGATTGACTTGAAAGATAAGAGAATAATATAAAGATATTCAAATGCTGTTGGTCCGGAATGCAAAGGGTGATGGTGGGATGTTGTATACAATCGTACACAGTAAATCTTTCGATATAACTCCTGGTGAGTGTTTGGGATTGATGCTTCGTCTAATGCAATAGAAGTACATACAATAATATGGTCAGTAAGTAAAGACGAGAAAGCCATGTTATTCTATTTAACAAGAGTATATACAAACATCCTCTCGGTACCTTTTTCTAATATCTCATCCTTTCCTGGTCCCTTTCTTTCTTGTTTAGATTAATTTAATCTAGGCATCAAAGGTAGAGCCGATATCACCCCAGCGAATGTTGCTAAAGACGACATGAGTGGTAGCATCGTTCTCGGCAATAAGCGCCGGGTCACCCTCAGTCTCGCTGCAAGGGCCGTTGCTGCCGCTATCGAGCCAGTTCATGAACTGACTAGCGTCGTTCCAGATGGCAAAGGTCAAGACCATGCCGCGGCCGAGAGCCTCGCCCATCGTGGTCAGACCACCAAAGGTCTCGGCATCGGGGTCGGCAGCGTAGCAAGACTCCTGGGTGATGACGTCTCCGTCGGGCGAGGCGCTGTCGATGACGGCACCGTCCTGGATGTACTTGCGGGTGATGGAGGCCAGGGTGCCGCTCGTGGTGCCGTCGTCCGTGTTGAACTGGGTCACGACGGTAAAGGGCTTGCTGGTGTCGACGGTACCGCCGGGGCCGTAGTAGTCCTTGAAGCCCTGGGCGTAGGGGTTCAGACCGCAGCCACCCTTGTCGCAGGTCTCGTCGTTGCAGGGGTGGGGAGTGAAGGAGTGGGCACGCGAGTTGGCCTCGAGGATATCCATCTCGTTGCAGCAGTAAGGGGAGGCATCCGTGTTCAACGTGCCGTTCTTCCATGTCGCCACGGGGCATTGGGCATCGCAGTAGCCTGCGCCGAATTCGGCACCGCCCTGGTTGTACTCGTTGCGGCCACCGGTCTTGTCCATCTCGCCGAGGTACAGAGCTCCGTTCTCGCCGCAAGGGAGGGTGGAGAGGTCGACGGTAAAGGTCAACTCCTGGCCCAGAAGCTTCAGCATCTCGTAGTTGCCGTCGTCGCCGAGGAGGTATAGACGGGGAGAAGCGTTCTGAGGCTCTCCATCCTCGCCCGTGGTGAACTGGTACATGGTCAGGGTGTCGCCAGAGGTTGTGACACCGTTGGCCGTGTAGTTGGCATCTCCTTGGACGAAGCAGTTCTCGGCGCAAGTCTCCGTGTCGGGGCAGAGTGTGGGGTCGACGCCGTCCGAGGTGGTGCAAGACGCCCAGTCGGCGGTGTGGAACCAGTGGTAGTTCCAGTCGATGACGAGGGATCTCTCCTGGGCCGCACATCCACCATCGGTCGTGCACTTGTACACGGTGAGTGCCGGGTGGGCTATTCCAAAGTTAGCATTGCGGACATGATAGGACGTCCTACTTTCAAGATGCGAGACTTGAAGCGTTACTCTTAGTGGTTACATACTGCAGAAATGTTAGCTAAGATGCTTCCGTAGCACGATATAATAAAAAAGGGGGGAGCCAAATAAAAAGAAGTTATTATTTACTTACCCATCAGCCTGGTCATCGGGGTTCTGAGCGTTAACCAGTTGCTGGCCAGCCAACATGGTGGCGGCCGCAAAGACACTTCTGAAGCTAGGAGCCATCTTTGTCGAATTTCCAATCAAATGTCGAATAACTCAATCCCAACACACCTCCTTCTTCCCTCCATACCCGGCGCAGACATCCTTTGCGTATTTATACATGTCTTCATATTCTCACATGTAGTCACATCGTAGGCATCTTCATCCGCTATCTATCCAAAGATAAGGATGTGAAAGAAAAGTTAAAGATACCCCAAGTTTCGTGGATCCCCGGTCGTCAAAACTCCGCGAATCAAACACCGTAAACGACCTGGTCATTGACTGGATTAAGAAGCTGCCCCTGCGACGGAGTAAAACCCGATGAGGACTCCGGAGGCACTCCACCGGTGAGCTATTTCTTCTCTTCTTTTTCTTCTGTTTTCACGCCGATATTGACCTTTCTGTCCGTCACCTTGCCAGAACTGAACAATGTGGTGAAACACTGCTGTGGCACTCGTGGGGTTCGACATACATTTTGTCGGATCCTCGGGGCAATAAGCCGGTTCCCTTGCTTTTGCAGACCTTGTCCTGCACCCACTAGGACGTATGATATGCTGCATGATCTGTAGCACATGGGCCCGATCTATATAACCACGAGCGTAAAGGTATTTTGATGCAAGGCGTACCTATCAGGCCGGATAGATCAGATACGCCCCGTCATCGTAGATCATGATAGTAGCGGCTAGCAGAACCGGTGGGCTATGCCGACTCTTTATTGAATGGTGCGGATGGAGGCTCATAGACGCCAAGTAAAGTACTCAGAGCCTCAAGATTTCATCTCTACTCGGCCAATTGACAGGCATATCAAGTGTAGCCAAGCTGTATGGATCTTTAGTCCAAGGCTTTGCTTGTCATGTTGTACCCGCCTGTCAAATACATGCCGAGGAGAACTAACCTTTGTCGACATGGTCCGCCGGCGTTTCTAGGCGTGCTAATCATTCTTCTTTATTTCTCAACGTCTCTGGCTGTGGGTCGAAACCTTGGTGACGATCCAAAGTAGACCGGACATTTTCATATCTTTCGCCTATCCGATAGATTCAGGGTTGCATTCCGTCCTCAAAGAGTAGATCTTTTGTTCCATGTCCCGGCAGACTGGATATTACTTTCCGTCCTTGGGTATGTTGCATGAGCCAACACTCTACTGGGATTCGGACTGACAGATCGATTTGTGTGTGCCTAGTAGAGGACGATGTGTAATAGAAAGATCTTGCGGGCGGCCTGGTACAAACAAGTACGTGTATTATCATCTCGAGTAAGTACCTACATTACCGTGTGGCACCCTCTGTGGGAGACGATCATAGTGATGATCTTTAAATCGCAAGACGATTTCTAGGTGGTTATAATTAGCTGCGCGTCCTACAGCAAAGACAGTACTAATTTTAAGACGGTCTAATTTTTTGGTGATCGTCTCTAGATAGAGACCGTCTTAGAAAAAATTATAAATTAAAAAAGAAATATTTTTATAGCTATATTTTACACTGTATGTATACAGTGGATATGACTTATTAATACTATTTATACTGTACTTTAATTTTTAACTAGGTTTTTTTTTTTTTTTTTTTTTTTTTTTTTGCAAGGGTTAAGGTTTGAACTGCAGGTTTACGGTCTATACATATTATACTGTATTATATACTAGGTACTTAACTACTATACTACGCAGGTTAATTTAATTACATATATGCGCGAAGGGTTAATTGATATTATACTTTAAGTGTTTAAAAGAGCAATTGTAATTGTAATTGTAAGTGTAGTTGTAAGTGTAAGTGTAAGTGTAGGTGTAGGTGTAGGTGTAGGTGTAGGTATGGCTTGATTCGGCTGCGCGGGCTGGCCCTTGGTATGGCTAGGTCCGGCTGCGCAGGCAGGGATTCTCTTTGGCTAGGTTGGCTGCGCAGGGATGGCTTTGTAGGTGTAGGTCTGGCTGCGTAGGTGTAGGTCTGATTGAATTGGCTGCAAAGGTATAGGTATGGCTGCAAAGGTGTTGGAATGGCTGCAAAGGTGTTGGAATGGCTGCAAAGGTGTTGGAATGGCTGCGCTGACTAGGTATGTTATGTAGGTAAGTAGGTAGGTAGGTAAATAGGTCTAGGATAGGTTTGTAATTACTTTGGCTGGCGGAGACCACTTTGGCTGCGGAGACCATTTTTGGCTGGCCGAGACCGTTTTATCTAGCTTGAGATCGTTTTTATTTTTGGAGATTATACTTATTAAGAGACTATCTAATTAAAAAAGACAGTGTTTTATAGAAAAACATTACTGTAATTGTCTTAGATTATAGAGACGGTTATAGAAATTTTAAGACGGTGCTAAAAGCTTAGATTATTACGGTGATCGTCTCTAATTAGGGGCACTACACGGTAATGTAGGTATAACAGGTCGTAGTTGCACTGCGAGGGTAGGTTAAAATAGAGCGTGCCTCGCGCCTTCCTTTGGCTTTCCTCATTCCCTCCCGATCATGACAACTCCAGCTACTTAGTACCTAAGGTACATATCCGTAGCCATCTCTCCAAATACATGTACCTAAACAGTATTGAAACCCAATCATCAAGAACCTGTCTGTTTCCATCTCGATGGTCTTACGTGAAAGTGAGAGAAATAAAACATACACTCGGTCTGACAAGACGTCGATCTCTTCACTTTTTGCTACTAGCAGGCACCTTACAATGAATGATACCTGTGTACATACATATTTCAGCCCCCAAAAGCTCGGCCAAAGAGTCATACCATAAAACGGGTTTACAACCACTATCCCGACATTTTTATCCCATCATCGTACACGTAACCAACTGTTAAAAAGAAGTTGACACACACTGGGCTAGTAATATACATAGTGACATTTAACAAATTGGTAATCAACGTTGCAAAAATTGAATCCCTTACACAAAGTCCGTATACAAGTCCACATATAATCCCGCACGCAAAAGGAGAGGACGTCTGTCAACCTATGCCTTGGCTGGATTTGTAATAAATCCCCGATACTTATACCAGTAGACCATAGCATCCGTATACGAGTAGGAAATAAAAGGGAAAATGTTGTGGACAGATACGTGATAATAAATGGTTATCAGTAATACTACCTAAACACCCAAGCGGGCTAACATCTTAACCCGCTCGTCTTTATCTCCTTGTATAATATCTCCGATTGTGTCCGAGACAGCCATCGCAAGTCCATATTGTTATAGACAGACTGCCCAAATACCGGGCTCTAGCTCGGGTTAAGTACCGACACATAGAACAGGGCTACCAATGAAAAGAAAGGAAGAAGTGTATTACGGTAATAGACCCTGTCGTCGTCCAGTGTAATCCCGTAAAATCCTTTGGTCGAGCGGAGAAGTGAGGGTTACGTGATAATTTGGCTTACACAAACAAGTTAACGACCTACATCATAGGACTCCGCATGTAACCCAATGTCGGGGGTGAAAAGAAGACTATAAGTACCAGACGAGAGATCAAAGTATAAAGAAGACTGACTCCCTCGATTAACTACACACTCAAAGCAACCACCAATCCAACACATCTTACATTCCCCCTGGCATTCCTCACCCAATCTTCACCATGCGCGTCTTCGTCACGGGATCAACCGGCTTCATCGGCACCGGCGTAGTCAAGGATCTCCTAGCAGCCGGCCACTCAGTCCTCGGCCTCACACGAAGCGACAAGGGAGCACAACAGCTCAAGGACCAAGGCGCCGAGGTTCTCCACGGAACCCTCCATGACCTCGAAACGCTCAAGAAAGGTGCCTCCCAATGCGACGCCGTCATCCATCTAGCCTTTATACATGACCACGACTTCGTCGCCGCTTGCGCAGTCGACAAGGCCGCCATCCAGGCCCTCGGCGAAGCCTTAGCCGCTAGTAGCGATGGTGGCAAAGAAAAGGCTCTCGTCATCAGCTCTGGTACCATGCTACTGCCGCACGGTAGACTGGTAAAAGAGGACGACACGGCCGACCTGAGCAATCCCATCGCCGCGGCACGTGGAGGGTCCGAGCCGCTGGCTCTCGGCTTCAGCAAGTCGGGCGTGCGAGCCAGCGTAGTGCGACTAGCGCCCACCGTCCACGGACCGGGCAACTGCGGTTTCGTCGGCCTACTCGCCAAGAAGGCGGTTGAGACGGGCGTGTCAGCTTACGTAGGCGACGGACAGAATCGCTGGCCCGCTGGCCATCGTGACGACTCGGCTACACTGTACCGTCTCGCGGCGGAAAAGGGAGCGAGTGGCTCGGTCTTCCATGCCATTGCCGAGGAGGGCGTGAAGTTGAAGGACATTGCTACCGAGATTGGAAAGCAGCTAGATATCCCTGTTGTCAGTCTTACCAAGGAGAAGGCGGCTGAACACTTTGGTTGGTTCGAGTTTGCCGTCTCTGCGGATAACTGGGCGTCGAGCGAGAAGACGAGGGAGATTCTAGGTTGGACGCCTACGGGGGTTAGTGTGCTGGAGGATGTTCCGTTGGCTATCAAGAATGCGAAGCGAGGGGCGGAATAGTGTATGTGCACCAAGATGTAACAGATCAGGGTTTTGTTTATATTAGTTTTCATACGATCCAAAACCTTGTTCATGAGGACGCGTGAGCTGGACTGAGATTAAAGTATCTTGAATGGATATTTGCTTAATACCTCTGCGTATTATCTGAGCATCACGTTATTGCACGTCGTGATAATGGTTGGGGGGAATTTATAAGATATCTGGGCAAGAACGCCATATTTCTTAGCAGGTCGAACAACTACCGTAACGGGCCATTGCGGGGACACTTGTAACCAATTAACGCCGCCAGCAATAACACCTAGAACACCCCTACTCGTACACGTCCAACCCGCTATTACCTACGTGGAGATAATGCGTCGCGTGCAACCAGTTCCCCAAGATAATACTACAAAGAAAAGGGAACTCGGTGATTGTTTAGACTAAGATAGGTCAGGAGATAGGAATTGGATTCGTCAAATGCCGACGTCAAAATGTCCCGACGATGGAAGTTGAGGACGCGACCTACTCTTCTTTCTTCAAGGACACAATTGTTCTTGCTGCTACTTATAGGCTTTATAATCTTTCGGACGGCTGAAGCTTCTACTGGCGATAGATTGCCCGAATTCAAAGAATGCGTCCAGGTTCGTCGAGTCGCACGCGCAAACCCTTCTTCTCTCCGGTGTTCCGTCCTTCCTGCGACCGATTAAATCCTAGCCGAGACTACATGGCCATGTATGGGAAAGAGAGAGACATATGCTTACACTCTGTTTCATAGGTGTGCGACCGCGAGAACTGTGATCCCAATAACGACCCTACCCCCATTCGTAAGGCTACCAACTGCTCGCTACCAACTGCTCGCTACAACCCACGACAACCTTCACTCCTCCCACCACGACGACTCGATTATACATACATACATACATGCCATACTAACAACAACAACTCCCAGCCCTCCACCGCCGCCTCCTCTTCTGGACATGCGCCCAAGAATGCGACTACACATGCCAACACATAACCACCAACAACCGAATCAACACGGGAAAGCCCGTGACCCAGTACCACGGGAAATGGCCCTTTGTCCGCGTCCTCGGCATGCAGGAACCCTTTTCCGTTCTCTTCAGCCTCGGTAACCTCTGGGTCCATCGCCGCGGCCTCTCCAAACTCCACGCGAACCTCCCACCCAACTCCCCCATGCGGAAGTTCTACACCATATTCGCATACTTGGGCATCGCGACCTGGGTCTTCAGCTCCGTCTTCCACACGCGCGACTTCCGAATCACCGAACGACTAGACTACTTCGGCGCCGGCGCCGGCGTCTTATACGGCCTGTACTACACTCCCGTGCGCGTCTTCCGTCTGGACTTACCTACGCCTCGACGGGCAAGTTTCCTGCGGTTATGGACCATCCTCTGCTGCGCGCTGTACGCGATGCATGTGGGGTATCTGACGCTCTGGAAGTGGGATTACACGTATAATATGGCGGCGAACCTGGTCGCTGGCGGGCTGCATAATATATTATGGACGTATTTCAGCTGGAGGAGGTGGAAGGAGACGAGACAGAGCTGGACTACTTGGCCGAGTATTTTCGTCGCTTGGGTCACGCTCGCTATGAGTCTTGAATTGTTGGATTTCCCGCCGCTGTGGGGGGCTGTGGATGCTCATAGTTTGTGGCATTTGGGTACGATTGGTCCGACTATTTTATGGTATAAGTATGTCTTTCCCCCCCCTTGGTCTTCTTTCCTCCCGCTTCCTCTTAGATGACTGACTGTGTTCTGACATTTGATATATAGCTTCATGGTTAGGGACTCTCAGGATCTAGCCAAGACGGACAAGGCAAAAGAGAGCAAGGCTTGATCGATATGACGATACGAATAATACTTTTGGGGTTTGGGAATCTCTGGCGGTCACAATGGGAAAGGGTCTGGTAGTGTCCGTGACAGCCAGGCACCCAGGTAAACGTACATACCTGACATCGAGTCAGGATCACGGTGTACGAGTACATACGCCATGTTTGTTATTGGACAGTACAGCTACAACACATACATAGACTTTTTGTACGAGTACATATATATCGAAGGATGCTTCATGGTATTGTTCATTGGTTTGCGTTGGAGACCAAATGCTATTTTGCCAATGGGAATATTGCTATGTATAAAAGCAAAGACGCCTGCTAGACCAGATCTAGACGGGTTATTCGAACATATCCATGCCCAAATACCAGTGCCACATATCCAAAGCCAACACTTCCTACCTTTAAATCACCTCACTTACAGCAACACTCGTCTTGTCTGTTGTTGTTGTTGTTGTTGTTGTTGTTGTTCTTCTTCTTCTTCTTCATAGAGCCATGTCCACATAGAAGATAAGACATTAAATAGCTCCATATACCTATGTAGTTATCTTCAAAGAAGTCAGCATCGAAATCTCTCAACCCAACTTCAATAGCATAAAAGAAATCTCTCAAAGGGAAAAAAAAAAATCCAAACATCAGAAACCAGATGATTATAAGCATAACACATTCCCCACCTCCAAACACCGCCTTCACCAAACATATACACCATACTTCCCATCAAAGCCCACGGCAAGCACGTGACGATGCACCTTAATTTGATGGGCTCGATATGTCGGGTTTCTAATATAAAGGGTGATAAGACGAATGTGGAAGCACGATGGAGTTTTCCCCCTCCCCCCCCTTCCCCCTCAAAAGAAAGAGAAGAAAGAGAGAAAAAAAGAACTCGAGGACGGTCTAATACGGCTCTTCCTATATGAGTTTTATATGTAGGTTGGACACTTGCGTGTCGGAGTCATCATTGAAAGGATTTTTTTTTTTTGAGAGAGGGGAAGAAGATAAAACAACAAGCTGGTTTATAAAAGAGAAGAGATTTGCTTACCATGTTAATAGAAAGAGGAAGGAATTTCCCCCAAGACCCAAGAGGACATAGGTAAGACGTAAAAAATAGCAAAAACACCCCCCCAACTCCCCCAGCGCCGAAACATCAAACCGGTAACTTCTTTGATTGAAGGACAAGAAGAAGAAGAGACCCTACGTCTCAATTCTTAGAATCTCCATCGGCTGTATGTTTGGCGAAAGAGAGCGGGTTGCGCTGCTGCTGCTGCTTCATTCCATTGAAGATAAATGGATTGAAGTGTTGTTGTTGTTGTTGTGGTAAAGAAGGTTGGTTAAAAATTATTGAACGCAGATTTAATAGGACGTGGGGCTGGTTGGGCGCTAGCCAAAGTCGGTCTTATTGACGGTTGACAGTTCGTCTCCCCAGCTGCCAGTGCCCGGTAATATCCCTTACTTCAGGCGGAAAGTCGGGTGGATGTTTTCGTGGCTTCACCAAGGTCTACATAACTCAACTTACACGTAGTCTACAAGATGGAATAGGTACGTTAATAAATATAACAGTACGGGTAGAGTACTTCCCATCATGCTTTTCGTACACCAAGGTAACGTAGAGACATAGGTCGATTGTAAGATACACGTACAAACCTTGACTACATGTACATCTTCCACAAGGTGCTCGGTAATGGCACTGACAAGACCTAGTCTGACCTACGAGTACATTCAAGGTTATAGTCATGGTGTAATGTGAAGTACGTGGCGAGAATGCTAGGTTCATTGCTATCGGAATGAGGAGAAATAGTCGCCAATGGCATGCATTGGACCCAATACAATGCCATGACCCAAATCCATTAACCAGAATCTCAACGACAGTGTTACACAACCATAGCATAACATTCTAGACACTGATAGTCCAGAGGTGTGTACAATAAGAGTAGAAATACCGCTTAGGCGAGACGATCATCAGAATTTCATATCGCCTTTGTTAAACAAGATAAAATCGTGACTTCCATTCGTAAAGTCGTGAGGAAAAGAGAAGACCATTACACGCCATAACAGGTACATGTGCGCCAGGATATCAGCTACCCTTCAAGACAGAGCCAAGCTAATCATGTCTAGGGAAAACATAGAATAGCGTCTCATTGCTGGTTCATGTATCCTTCCATATCGCCCGACGCCCATTCCATCGTGTAATCCATGTTAAAATCTTGAGATGATGGCTGGGTATAGCCAGCAGTCATACTAGGCGGCATTTCGGCGAAGAGCCCCGCATTGAAATCAGGTGTTTTCCCCATGTTATTTGAAGGGAACAGGGTGAAGTCGCCGCCCAGCTGGTCGTTGCCCATAGATTGGTAGTCATCGAACCCCTCATCAACATCTACCATCGAGGTAGGCGTATACAACATAGTGTTGCCGTGCCCAGAAGGAGAGAAGTGTGGCAGAGGCGCTGGCGGCGGACACATAACCGTGTTGTAGTTGAATGTCTCGGGCATCGTCTTGTCGAACACAGCATGGTTCGGTGCCGGCAACTGGGCAAAGGCACCGTAAATGTCTTCGCTGTGGTCGAGGAAATCGGGCGTCATCTCCTGGTAGTTGAACTGACCAGCATCCGTCGAAGGCGTACCATTGTCGACAGGCGAGAACTCGAGGCTAATATCGCCATCAAACGCCGATTGATTAAACAAGTCGGCGTGGAACTCTTCGTTGCTAGGGTAGACCGGGAAGAGGTCGTCCTCAAAAGTGCCCATAAAGTCATCGGGTGGTGTCATGACCGCGTTTGCCTTGTCGCTATCAGGCGTAGGCAGGTGGTTCACAGACGGGGTTGGGTTGGAGACGCTACCGGCCTTGCTTCCCTTCTTGGGGACTTTGATCCGGTTGTAAGTCCAGCCATGGGCCTTCTCCATGTGCTGTTTGCAGTTGGACTCGCGCTTCGACTTGTAAGGGCACGGCTTGAATTTGCATTCGTACATGGCAGGCGCCGACGAATGCTTGTCATTCACATGACGGCTCATCTCCTTCTCCGTTGGCCATCCGTACTCGTGGAATCTGCAAGTGGGGATGGGGCACTTCCAAGGACGCGAATGAGTCTTCTCGTGCTTTGTGAGGTCGCAGGGCCGCTTGAACTCCTTGTTGCAGCCGGCATGGGTGCACTTCTTGGGGGCGAGCTCTTCGGGCGTTGCATTCTTCTTCCGCCGCGCCATAGACCGCATAATCTCTTCGTCATCCTGCGCCTGTTCGCTCATGGACCGCTTGAACCGGACGGGGTTGGCCGGTGCTTCCTCTTCCTCTAGGTTCTCAATCAACTGGCCGCTGGCAAGGGAGACAGCTTTGCCATTCTTCTTGACGCGGACAAACTGGGCTGGCCGGCCGTTCTTGGTGATACCACCAACGAGTCTAATCTCGTCGGTCCTAAGCATCGTGTGAGCAGGTTGAACACAACCAGTAAAGATTTCCGGTACATACGCTTCGGCATCCATGTCGCCCAGCTTCTCTCCAGCAGCTAACTTTTCGGTCGACTCCTGCAACTGAGCTGCGTGTCTCTTGATCTGGTCGACGAGGTCAATGAAATAGCCACTGCTATATGGCCGATCGTGGGGTCGCGTCTGTTCTCGGTCGCTCAAGTATTCGACGGTGGCTTGGATGCAGCGGATGGACGTGATGCAGAAATCGAAGTACATCTTGGCAGACCTAGCCCTCTCCTTCAAACACAACGAACGATAAGTAACTCCCCAAACGCCGTCGTCTTTCAGTAGTTGACTCACCGGTGCCATAAAGAGCAACGTCTTTTCGAGATCCCTCAAACAAACGATCTGCTTCTCGTGGATCCTTCTAGGGCAGTCAAAGACAATGGGCCGGAACTCCTTTAGTGAAGGCTTTGCCAGCAATGGTTTCAGGACATGTTCGTGAATGCGGTTGAAAGCATGGCTGCTCATGTGTGGAATAGTCTCCGTCTCGGACGCGTTTACGGACCGAGTAAGGGTAGAGGCACCAACAGCGCCTCTGGCCTCCTTGGACTTTTGGGCCGTCGAGGCGATCGATGTTCCCAATCCGCTGTCGGATTCATGGTGATGTGACCGACGCCGGGAACGAGGGCGTAGCACCCGCCGACCATTGTCGGCAACGGGGGGATCCAGGTCCATCTTGTCACTCAGGGAATCTAGCAAGCCACGCGGCACGGGAAGGCTATCGTCTTGTAACAAGTCACGGAAATCAGATCTCGGATGAAGGGCAGCAAGACTGTCTTCGATCTTGCCAATGTTCAAGGCAGCACGACGTCTATGGGCGTCGACAACATCATCCAGGCTAGTCTGGGAGCGGCGAGGAAGAGCCGGGACCTTGAAACCATTCGAGGTAGCAGATGGTGGGCTGCTTGGTGGGGTGGCAGGAGAGTGGAAGGTTGCCCCCTTGCGGAGTGACAGATTCGTCTTTGTTTTCAGATCATCCCGGGAACCAGAGTCTGAGCGGGTCGTAGCACCAGTCCTGCGAGGGTTGGAGAACGACATGATGGAAAGTATGTATGGGGGTCCTCCAGGATTTAAGTAGGTTTAAGGTTGGCGTGTCTCGTTGGCTACTGAGGAGGAAACCGGTATGTTAGCGGTGGTATGGGGTATGCGGGCGGTCGAATAGGTATGTGAGTCACTCCAGAGTCCTTGCACACCGAGCCCAACCCCAAGATGCCTGAGGTATCAAGGAAGATATCGAAAATGTCCAGTTGACATTGGTCAATGGACGATGCGCGGATGAGATGGGATCAAGCAATGAACAGTGTCAAGAACCCCAAGTGAGAAGAAGGTATGGTGGAATGTCCTTACTCGAGTTTAGGTCGACGCGCGTGTGACCTCAAGCTATTCGCAACTGATCGCGAAGGAACTCGACACGGACTCGACGGCCTCGGGCGGTAGGAAATAAGCCCAAATCGTCCAGAAGTAAGCTTATTCGCTCCGGGTCCTCATCAAACAGACAGACCGGGAACAGTCGTGGCGAAAGGCAAACGACAAGTATGAACTTCAATGTACCAAGCAACCGGTCAAGATTGCCAGCTGCAACGACGAATTGATGAACTATGGTGAGCAGCAAATATTGTAGTAGTTTCGAGATTGGGGAAGTGGGAGGGAAAAGAGGTGGATGAGACGGAGGGTGGGAGTGAGAGCAATAATATCAGTCGGGTGTCTCGGAGTCGAGACGGCGCAAAAGAGGGAAACTGGTGAGAGCCAAGTGCTTGCTTCATTCAGGAGCTGGTCAGTGGTCACTGGGGTAAAAAGAAGAAGGAGCTACCTGAAGAAAGGGAGAGAGACAACCTTACTCGTAGCTAGGGGTGGGGATGATGAAAGTGATGAAGCACGACGAACTGCCACAATCTGAGTGGATGGTCGTTGGAGTGGGATTTTAGGCAGCAGCGGTTGGCATTGGGGGACCACCTTGATCTCGCTATTGAACCCCTGTCCTGTGTTATAAGTCGAGATAGATGGTGTAGGAGGTACCTCTACGCTCTTCTCTATCAAGAGGCTACAGCAGCTAGGGCCAAAATTTCCACATCTTAGCTTACCCCGGATCGTTTCGGACTTGTGGTTTACCACGTCTTTTACCCTCCCCATATACCTTACCTACACGTCTGAAATAAATTATACCTACTAAATTCTAGCTACGGAGTTGAAATAGGCTTTCGACTACATAACCTTATAAGAGTCTTTATTGATGCCGTAACGGAAGCGGAAGCGGGAACGGAAGCATGTTCAAATTCTAATTCTAACGCGCCTCCCACGTTTGCTGGACAGTAAAGTTTTGACAGCAACGTTTGTACAGGAGGTCAACGGGTACAAGGACCACTAATGTTCACTACCCTTCAAAAGTCCTAGCGGGTCCAATAGAACCCCAGGGACTCATCACCGCCTCAAGCTAAACCCATTCGGTGCCCGATCAACGACAGTAAAGAAACAGTATCAATTCCTCCAGCGGACCTGCGCACACCTGTCTTTTGCCTCTTGTTTGCTGTGCCGCTTTGCGACCCATGAGAAATACATCATCGAGTGTATTTGCGTCTATGCGCAATAACGCAACTCGGCATAATACACAGATTTTTGGATTCGTGTCTTCTTTTCTTCTCTTCTCTTGTTTACGGTGGACTAGTCTGTCAGTCTGTCAGTTTATCAATCACCTGCAACCTTTCCATGTCTAATAGGTCATGTACTTTATTACACGTTCGTAGGATGTGCCAATCAACGCGTATCAACCTACTGCAGTCACTCCGGCGCCGCGTCGACTGAGACGGGCTGTGTCGGGTGCTTCAGGTGCATATATGCTGCAGTCTACTCGTAGTCTACTCTACGGTGGCTACCAATCTATCGTCGACAAGCCTACATCATATCACCAGCTGTATGATAATCCAGTATCTTACTCCCTTATCATATGGAGGTGTAGCCATTCAACCTGTGCCGAACGGCCGTTTCAACCCGTCGACAAGAGGGAAGGAAAGTAATCATATACCTCAAAATAGACAAAAGCGAAGTCAGCCTTGGAGAGATTAATAAGTAATGACCGGGGGTATGCTTTTAGACCTTGACCTTTTATCCCAATTGGGTCCCGAAATCATGGAAAAGTCTCCGGATAAGAGAGGCCGGAAACAAAACTTGCCTATCTTTGTATTTCGGGGTCCTGCGGTTTCAAAACTTTACAAGTACAGGGAGAATCCGACCCAAAGTCATGATAATTGTGTCGACCTTTGCAACACAATTTTCCAGATTGTGTCGGATGTGTATTTGTGTTTGTTTGTATCCAACCAAAACCGAGTCTATCTCCCGTTTGCACTGCTCGAAAGGTCAGTAGGTAGGTCAGATCGAAAATGTAACGCTGTACAAGTTCTGTAGTAAACGGGCGGAAATTGGCTCCTCTGGTGACTTCTGCTCAGCCACAGCCATAGTGGAATTCCGCTGCATTCCAATCGACGCCCAATCACACCTACGACAATAATAAGTGTAAATATCATACTCGTAACATAGTATTGTGTCCCCTGGTTGGGACTTTATGACAACTCCGCCTGCCCGCATTTTTGCGATCTTGTGTCTAACCTAACCTACAATACTTCAAGTCGGGTTCCAATGTCCCGACACAAACAAACACAAAATTCATATCCACCCGCCCTATTTTGAGGCTCAAAGTGTTACAACGGGATCCATTCCGTTTCCGCGAACAGACTTGACCAAGACGTGTCAAACGCGATTTCCAATTGGAGAAAAGTACTAGAGGACCCACGGGTAATAGGGTATAGGGGTAGGTAAGGATGAGGGGAAACAAGCCAGTCAGTCATTCAGATCGGTTCGGCTTCTCTCTGGGGTTTGACTCACACTTTACATATATATCTGCATCTCTTTTCTACTACCTACTCGTACTGTTACAGTTTATGCAGACATCTCATCCCATCCATACTCATGATTGGTTTCTATCGCATCTCTGTTGGTGGTTGTTTTGCAGTAGTTTTGGTCTAGTCTTGTCTAGTATCTACCGTTCTCTCCTCTCCCCCCTCCAGCAGGTTTATTTATCACGAATCTTTCGACCTATTCGATGATACCTACCTGTACATACATAGTCTATGTTACTAATCGCTTCCTCCACTTTTTGAACACGTATGTCGTTTGTTTGCGTATGTATGTAAGATATGTACCTAGATTACAAACATCTCATCCATCCAATCCATCTCAAGTCTACCTCCTCGCATGCACAGCAGGTAAATAGTCCCTAGTCTGAGGAACAGACATTTTACACTAAAAAGAGTCACTAGACCTTATCATGACATTTGTAAAAGCGAGTGAAACCAACCAAACCTTGAGAAATGATGGACAACCTAGACTAGATACGATACTACCTACCTTGCCTTGTATGCGGGCCCCGAACCGGTCAAAGAAACAAGACCTGCATGAAAATCCAAGTCGTGCCATCAGCCCTACAGGTCGACATAAAGTACCTACCAAGCAACCGAGGCCAGATTTACTTTTAACTCCCCCCCCCCCCTTTTATCCAATCAGATGTTTGCGAATTCAGATGCCTCACAACAACCTTGTGTCAGTTCCTGGACCACCACCAGGACGGACGGAAAGGGGTCCTACGAGTACAACTACACATCCAAGTCGTCGAGTCTTTTTTTATTTCTTTTTTGGCTAGGTCAGACTAGGGGTAAAAAGGCATCAAGTAATTAATATCGGTGCCTGAGATGATGGCGTACAACGTACATGAGAATTGCGTAACACATCACATCACATCGCAAGGAGCGGGGGTGTTCTTTCTCTACTGTTGCACGTAAATCCGACTTACGCGTTTTTTAATCGCTTTAGCTTGGGGTAGGTAGGTAGTTACGTATACACTTGATCCTTTTTCTCTTGGTGTCGTTCTCCTTTTTGACCAGGCAACCGATTTTAGATTCTCATTTGAGAAAAGAGAGAGAGAAGTATTCGGTGGTCCCAGTAAGGTTTATAATTCCAGATTGGACGAAGATATTTCACGTACGACCATAGGATGTAGAGAACGCGGGGTCCCGTCCGCTCCCCCATAGCTAAGCTACATACCGCCAGATCAGTAGTTGGGTCGGTGACGACCAGCGAATCCCTGGTGTTGTACGTTTTCTTTTGGTTTTTTTCTTTCTTTCTTTCTTTCTTTTTCTTCCCTTTTGGTGTTCTCACTCTCACCCTTCATTCTCATCCGCCACCTGATGCATTTTATTTATTAAATGAGAGAATGTTTCCTCCTACAGGTCTGCAGATAGTACGCGTGGAACCTACCGTAGGTAGGTTACGCGGTATATTTTCCATTTTCACTCGACAGGTTCCGGAGGTCGTGACCATCGTACTCGTAGAGATGGGCTTGAAAGATCGTCACGTGTATGTTCGGTCCAAAGTCATCATCCCGATACTTTTAATCGTACAGCTTTTCCTACCTTCCCTGTGCAATACCAAAAAAAAAAAGGGGGGGGGGGGGGGCGGGGGGGGGGGGGGGGGGGGGGGGGGGGGGGGGGGGGGGGCGGGGGGGGGGGGGGGCGGG
>MU401539.1:111322-129354 GCA_022579005.1 Poronia punctata
TTGTTTTTTTTTTTTTTACTTTTTTTTTTGGTTAAATATTTAAACTGCGTTTTTTTTTTTTTTTTATTTTTTAAAAACCTTCCCTTGTAAAAAAAAAAAAAAAAAACCCCCCCCCCCCCCCCCCCCCATACATCACATCATCTAGAACATGCCCCCCCCCCCCCCCCACCACTTCCCACAGCCATTCGTTCATCCAACCCTCGCTGCTTCTGCTGCGCCTTATTTCATATTGTTTGTCGGATGCACGCTAGAAAGGGGGATACGTGTCATCACGTGCCATCCATAGGGCTGCATGTCTACCAACTTCTATATACACGTACACGTACACGTACATGGTAGTCTAGTGAAGTTAGCTAAGGTGGTCTTACATTGGTATCCTCACGAATTAAAACATCGTGTATGGTTACAATATTCGTCTAACCTAACCTAACCTAACCTATCCTATCCTCACCCTCCAGAGTCCAGAGTCCAGAGTTGCAGAACTAGGTAATTATCAAGGTAGGTAGGTAATACCCCACGCAGCTTCTTAATACACCCGTCCCAAAGCCTCAACACCACCCAGGAATAATCGATGTAAAACGCTCCAACCCCATACCAAAGCGCTCGCCCCCCTTCAAACTTCCTCCCCGTTCTATAATTCCATCATCACCCAACAATCTAACCCAGTCTAATCTCTCTTCTCTTCTCTTCTCTCCTCACCATGATAGATGTGTATAGGGAGTATACTTATGACTATTCACATACTTACCTAAAGCCCCCTCGCTTCACCCCCATCTGCCGAAAAAGCACACACGCGTTACGGTCAACGTGTTAGAAAGGAAGTACCCACACACGCCTTTCCTTCGCTAGGTACATAGGTACTCATGGTTGGACATACATATAGTACCTAGGTTAGCAGACCTAACTGAAGTGTGATCCACCTACCAGATATACAGCTTTCTCGTTTCTGCCTTACCTTGAATATATCAGTCCAAAGTGGACATGCCTTGGCAATTCGCCTACCCTTGAGACGAGGACTCCCATGTTCAATTTGAAGCTAAACACCTAACTAAATTGTCTTGTCTATCATCTTAAGTATTTCATGCCTAGCTCTTTCAGGGCGGTAAAGGGACTTGTTGTTACATGTTACCAGGTTAGGTAAGACGAACAACCACCTCCGTGTAGGTACCTAACCTAGGTACTATAGTCAGAACAGTCGCTCTTGTCCAGATTAGACCACTCTGATGATACTAACAAGACTGATATCAAATATCAAAAGCTTGTAGCAGCTCGCAACCATCTAAACCGAAAAGTTGACAATATTCTAAACAGTAATGTCAGATATCCATTCACTAAAAAACGTACATCACATTGGGTATCTTCACAACACCCCCTTGACGGCCGGTTTTGTAAAGGTCTTGTATGAACCTCGAGAACCATTTATTTTTAACCTATATCCATAGCCTTTGAAAGGACAGAGGGCATAGTGTTTTATCTCACTAGCCTCCGACACGCTCGCCAGAACCCTAAACGATGAAAATCGGAAATCCGTTCCCACAATCTTTACGCCATGTTATGCGAATCTCCTTGACGTCTTGTACTGGAGAGTGAGGGGTCAAGAAAAAGAAAAGAAAAAGGTTACACCGCTGTCGCGTATGTATGCTGTTTTTCCCCGTAGCCAAAAGTGTCCCTCGTACTATATGACCTTTATCCCGAGAATTCCAAGGATGTCTGTCCTTTGCTAGTCTAGTAGACCTTCTTCTTCTCGTCGATGCTGAATTGGCCAGGACCGCTGTTGACCAGCAGAAGGAGGCCACCAACAATAGACAGGATCTGGAAGAAATCGTACTTGGCAAAGTCCTTGTGGGGGTGGTGTTCGTGAAGCTAAAACATGGGGTTAGTTTAATATTCGTGGTAGTTACCAAGGGAAATGGAAAGCTACTCACAGTCCAGAAGTTGTTGACCAGCAGGTTGAAAACGCTCAGGATGACAACAAGCAGAGTGGCGCTAAACTTGGCCTTGAAGCCTACAACAACCATGACGCAGGCAACCGCTCCGATGCCGGAAACAACAATTCTACCAATTGTCCACTCGCCACTGAAGACGAAGCCGATGAACAGGAAGATCAAGAGCACACGACCGGCTAGCTGGAAGTACATCTTGCGATCCTTCTCATCGAGTGTAGGCAGACCGGCAAACGCCTTGGTCTTGCGAACCCACGAATCAGACAGAACCATGACCAGACCACCAATGACGGACAAGTTTCGGAGGAAGAAGTTGAGGTCGAAGATAAGGCCATAGCCGAGAGCTTGCGTCACAACAACACCCATCAAACCAGCAACGGCATAATCCGAGTACTTGCGGATGATGACCATGGTGGAGCATGTAGCCATGGCAATGACGTTTACAATGAGGAAGAGATGTGTGAGTCCGTTAGGAACTACAAGAACCGGTACTTGTCAGCTGCCAAATCCTAGGCCATGCAGTATAAGGAAAGGGGCCAAAAACGGAGAAAGGCTTACTGTGACGGTACGAGTTGAGGTAGACTAATTGGTCATTCCATTGTGTTATGATCCTCAGGGCATCTTCCAAGAATGTGACGACGATCAAGAATCGGCCAATAACGGGAAGGTATCTACAGTAGCAAAACATGTCAGTTTAATGCGTATTTGGGCACAATCTTTGGGGCGGGGGTTCAGGGCTAGATAATGATATCCAAGCCCTTTGCACAGCTTTCTTAGTTTACCGCACGATGCCATGCTGTGCTGTGCTGTGCTATGTGGCAACAGTCACAGTACCGGAGTGCATGGAAAGACGAAAAAACTCAAGGCAGAGATACAACAGCAATACTGCAGAAAACAATGGAGATGGACGGGCAGGGAACGGCTGGCAACGTACGGTTTCACAGGTCCGCTCACCGAGTCCATCAGATCCTCAATCTTGCTGGTCTGCGCCCTTATAGCATCAAGCGGACTCGGATCGCTGCTCTCCATCCTTGGGCCGCCAAAGGGCGTCTGATTGCTCAGCTGGTAGCCGGCAGTACCTCTAATCTGGGCCATTTTTGTTGTTGATGTTGATGTTGCCTTTTATGTAAGGTAAATGGAAATAAGCGCGTTGTCCAGACCTGCTGTATTTCGGCCGGGAGAGGGAGAGGAAGAATGTTGATCGCTAAGAATGCGTAATCTCGGCACGGACGGAGTTTCGGGTACGGAAAATCGACGTGGCCTTACAAAACAGCGCAAGACAAGTATAAATCTTGCGGGTGCTTAGTCAAGCAGGGATCGTGCGCGCTGCGACAGGCGTCAAGACAGAAGATAACGGGAGCGAGCAACAGCCAGGGGCACGGGCACGGGCACCGTCCTGTTGTAGCAATTGCGTTGTTAATGTTTCGGGAATGGTGCGAAGACACACAAGAGAAGGCGGTGCCTCGAAAGTCTGGAAAGGTTTCAAGGCTGAGCTGAGCTTCCTTTTGTTGAAATGAAATAAGGTTGCAAAAGGGTAGATAGGATCCAGTCGGATAGCTTGATAGTGGGGAGGCTTTATTTCTTAACGTTGTTTCTCTGCCGTGGCTGCGGTGCTGCTGTCCTTGCTAGACAACCGTGTCCTCAATTGCAAATGGGGGAAGTATGCTGTAATGATGCAACGATATTGGGTGTTCATTCGGCTTGGCCTGCTTCTTTCTCCAATAAAAGTTCGCTAAATGCTGTACCTCCCGCTGGTGCTAGTTGTACTGCCATAGTACTTGCTCCTACCGGTATAGCCTGATATTTCACGCTAGCCGTATTCAGTCACCTATCAACCCATACCGGGTATACCAACTTCCACAATATCAGTATTGTGGCACAAAAATGTTTTTTTTGGTGTAAATGAAAGGTGTCTGTAAAAGACCTTGAACACGCTGTGATCATATCTTTAGTTGTTAATTTTAGTCATATTGTGTTTAACATCTTCAAGGTGTTTGATCTGTTGACAAGTTTACATTTTACCTTGAGTTATATTACGTAGACTATCTTACAACAGCACTACCAGCCTTGGAATTGACCAATGGTGGGTGGCGACTTTGAGCATGGATATGTATATGACATATTCACATACTTGTAATGCTCGAGAACAATCAACAGTCGGGTTAAAAGCCATTGTAAGACAAAGTTATTTCTTAACAAATATTCCGCAGGACTTTTCTCCAAAAGCAAGCCAATAAGTAAAAAGCATTCAAACTGACATGTCCCGAGTTCCTAAGACCTTGAAGAATACAGCTCATTATCCAACAAGACATCAAATTTAAAGTTGCTCCCATTGCACATCCCCGTGTTACACATATGATACATACCTGCATAGATCAAAATTTAGTATTATCTAATAACCCGTATCTCTGTGCCCAAACCAGGTAAAAATCCTGAGCCGCAAATAGAAAACATTGATCCCGCCTTTCTTCCTAATCTGTCCATGCCGACCAAACAAAGCTTTGTCTAAGCACAATTGCTTATTTTTTCCTTTTCCCTATCTACTGCTCTGTGGCAACTTATTATTATGTAATGTGTAAGGGTTTCTAAAAATAAATATTCCAGACGCTATGATTTGCGCTACTTACTCGTACATAGTCGAGCCATTCCCTCACGATGGAGCTGGCGTTGTATCAGAAAAGGTGAGAATATACTTCATACAGAGGACGGACGTGGACATTACGTCTTGAGATACTTGGAACGATATCCTACAATACATGTCTTTGGACACATGTATATAGAGATATTTATAATATTAGATTATCAAGCAGAATATCTGCAATAGGGATTAGATCTTCAACAACTTAATAAACCAAGAGCAACTGTGATGACTTACATTAAGAATATAGCTGGGGATAACCAAGAAATAGATCGTCCAATAACATGTGCGGTCGTAGCGGCAATAAAACTAGTAAATATCCCTTTCTGTCATGATAATCCGTCAAGTGCACAAGTTTATACAGACCCAGATTACTACGCTATACAAAGCCCCTCAACCGAACTCCTCGCAATCCCAATAATCTGCTGACAAGTCGGAACATCACCCTTCTTCGCCTGCATACCTCCCCTCCCACCACAACTCGGCAACTGCCAAATGCCCGCATCCACCATGGCATCCACCATGGCATGTCTCGCCTTACTCTTATTCTCCATCAGCAGCACGATATCTCTCAGTCCCAGATGAAACGGATCGCGCACTTCGGCAGCCTTACAGCCGGATATACCGTACACGTCCACCTTGAGCAGAGCCCGCACGGTGAGACGCCACATGGCCGGTTCCATCTCGCGGTATCCGAACGAGGCGACGACGCCGCAGGGGTCTCCGTTATTGCCCAGGGGTCCCCATACCCCGCCTAGGCCGTGCAGTTGGAAGGCTATTTGGCGACGTTCGGCGACGGCTTGGGCGGTTTCTTGGTCGACCATGGTGAGCATCTGCTCGTAGGCGTGGACGATGCTAGGGATCAGTGTTGCCAGCATCATGAGGATTTGGAAGCTGTGGATCTGAGCGGGGGATGTGGTCTGTGGCGGAGGTAGGCTTGTTTGTGATAGACAGCCGGGGCAGTTTACGACTTCGTAGGCCGTCTTGGCTGCCTGACGGGCTTGTCTGATCGCGGCTTCGACTTGCGTGGGGATGTTTTGCATCGAGCTTAGTGCCGAGTAGAGTTTGGGCAGACAGGTGCATTCTGGAGGTGGTTTGTCGCTGCGTTCTGGCGAACCGGCTGTATTTGACGAGGAAGGGGAAAGACCGGGTACTTGTTCTTGCTCTGTTGTCGTGGATGGGGAGGTGAGATCTACCCACGGCGTGAAGAAGGTGGGGTCGATATGAGTAGCGGAAGAGGATTCTGGGATGGGCACAGTGTTGAAGTCGACGTCGCTGAAATAATCCCACGGATGCTGATGCTGATGCTGATCAAATGTTTGGGTAATAGTAGGTTCCGGCATCTGGAAGCCGTCTCCCAACAACAGGTTGATAAACTGCATGCCCGGATCTTGTGTGTCGGGAGGGAGCTCCGACATGGTAGTCTTTGCCGGCGGTGCGGCGACAGTGGCTTCGGCTTCGGCAGCAGCGGCGGCGGCGGCTTCGGCTTCTTCCCGAGGTCGTTTCCGGGGCCGCCCCATCGGCTTCTGCGGCGAGTAATGACATGGTATATTCTCGCGCTTGCATCGGGAGCAGCCGTCGGATTCTTTAGTACAGGCGAGTTTCCGGGTACCTGTTATCAGTTATGTGAGTCGCGCACGATTTTACAGGTAATTGTCTAGTTTCATTGAAGAGTAGGTAGTGTCTTTCCCCCTCATTCTTCTCTTCCACGTACGGCATTCGTCACAAGCCCGGTGCTTCTGGACAGCAGCACTGTTCTGGTCCATCGCGCTAGGTTTGTAGGTGGGCAACAGAAATGATGGTCCGATTATCCCTAAAGGAGATTGGCGGTTTACTCGGTAGAAGATTTATAATTGGATATTATGGTTACTTTGAGACTCGCGATATCTTCTTGTACTTTTTGTCGCTACAGAAAAATACTACTGTGATTTGGTCTGAACGCGACAGCCGACGTACGATAAACTGAAACGTCAAGTCAAAACCGGCAGATGTGATGTGTAAGCATGTACTTTCCAATATTATTTGCATTTACGAGTAGGTACGAGTAAGTAATACATTACGTGTAGGTAGGTGCGGAAAGTTCCAAGAGTCCGCAAATGACTGTCAGACCTAAAAATACGCGTATGCAATGTCGCAGCGGCGTGTGCTTGCTCCTCGTCAGCTACTGGAGCCTCCACTTCACCCCAGCCCATCCCAGCCCATCCCAGCCCATCCCATCCCACGCTAGCTATACTCGGTGAACTTTACCACAAGGGGAGGCAGGTGTGAGAGTGGTGAGACCCCAGATTGAAATAAACAGATGCTTGCTTACATCATAATTCGCTACCTATCTCTGCTTTCCTTGCGCCGTTAGTCGTTAGTCGTGATAGAAAGAAACTCACTTTGTTGGTTTCATGGTCGCGAGCAACGTCGAAGAAATAGATATCGTCCCCATTGGTCCTTTACTCTCTACCTAGTTCACGACCTATCTAAGTATACGCCACATGTCTGGTTGAACACCCAAGACAGGCAATACATGTGGTGACCCGGTCACTGGACCTCTATAAGTAAACCTTGAAAATTAGACATCACGGTAGATGCGCCCTCTTCTCGGCATAGCCAGTCCGATTCTGCAAACGCGACACTCGTCTACTCTCAGCCCGCCTCTCTTTGGCCCGCTGCTCCATGGCACCAATATCATGCATTTCCTCAAACGATCGGAGATCCGCTAGAAACCGTCGGATACGCAGCCCCGTCTTGTGCCGAATATATGCGTCAAACAGATCATCTGCCGCGGCGTGTGTTGCCACCTGAAGGCCTTTGATAACGTCCCGGTCATTGATGTCCGCGTCATCGCATTCGTTTAAGAACATGTCCAAGTCCCTGAGCATCTCCTCCGCCTTAGACAGCTCCATCACCGCGTTCTTGCGCTTTCCCGTTAGCGTTTCTCGACGGGCGGCCGCGGCATGTTGAGGGCCTGGTTGGGTAGCTTCTGCATCAGAAACCAGCCCAGATCCTGCCTCCGCCATGGATTCGGGGTTCGGTGGTAAGGGCTTGTTTGCAGCCGGAGACGGGTTTACAGGGGGCATATCCCTTTTCACGTATATGAATGTATCTGTAGGTTGGGGCATCCGGGCTACCGTCTGACTAGGCGTAGTTCGATAGCCGGTATAGTAAGGCGAATGCCATCGGGCACTCATCGGTGTTCTCGTCTTCACATTTTCTTCCTTCGACGGAGTCTGTACCTGCCTTTCCTCTGCTTCCACCCGGATGTATGCGTCATCTAGTGCTCGCTGTAGAGAAGACGCAGTTCTAGACGCGAGCTTCGCAGTAAACGGCAGAGACGGGGTCGAAGACTCTGTGGTCGTCCTCGGAGACGCGGGTCCTTTCTGCGGACAACTACTTTCAGCTGTGGCTGTTATTGTACCTTTCCCTTTCGGAGAGGACGATTTCTCTCGACATGGTACATTGGTATCAAGTGGATATAGGGCTGTTTCCATTTCCTCCCCGATAGTATCAATAACCCCTGGAGACACCCTTAGTAAACTACTTCGCATCGTATCTCTTCTTCCCTGCGGATCAAGACCCCTCGGGGACGGTCTAGCGTCGAATTCTCCATGATGATTTCCATTATGATGCTCCACATGACCACCTCGGTCAGCTTGGTCATATCCGTCCAATGCCGACGGCACACATGATTCTCCTTTGGGCGCTGCGTGTTTCGTGGGAGCTTTATAAGTCGTGGGCGGCTTAGGCTGCCTCTGCTTTGTAGGTCTGCGGCTTATGCCTTGAGTGCGACGATGACGATGATGCTGAATGGGTGGTGGTTCGGCCTTATGTTGTCCCCTACTGTGTCTCTGGCCTCGACGGCCGGGGCTATCATGTTCGCGGGTGCCACCTTTTTTAGTTGCCGATTTCTTCATAAACCAGGATAGGAAGCGTTTTCTCGCAATCTCGTACTGTTTTGGCTTTGCTCTGTCTGTTTGTGGATCGTACGGCTCAATCGCGTATGCCAAGGGGTCGCAGTCTGGGCTGAATTCGACGTATGACCCCGTACTCGAGCACGACCTAGAAGTTATCGTCTCGGAAGGGCCGGCGTCGTGGCTCTCAAGAGGTTGTCGAGTTCGTGCCGAGGTGCTCGGATCTCGGTGTGGTCGGCCAGTCCGGGTCGCAGGCCCTGCATGGCATGTCCTAGCCACGCCTCTGTCTTGTTCTGAAGCGGTCACCGCAAGCCCCGCAGCCGCGAATTCATCTTTATATGGCATCAGTGGTTTAACGGTATGATAAGATGCTTTCGCCTCCGAAATGGTCGGTGTCATAACTGGTGCCTTACCAGCAGCGCCCCTCGCGTCAGCATACTTTTCTAGCTGTCTCGTAAACTGGCTGACAGCTCTCTGTTGGCTCGAACGACGATAGGTGTTGTCGCTGTGATTTGTCGAGGACGGCTGTTCCGAGGTGTTGGCCGTCGTCTTTTGATCGTTTAGAGCATGTAGGCGTTGTTGCTGCATGAGTGTTCTGTTGATGACATCCCAAGCGACAGGATCGGCGAGCCCGAATCGCTTTTCTCGTTGTAGCGTTCTCCGTCCGGTCTTGGTAGAAATCGGAGACCGATAGTTGGGCTCGTTGCTTGACAAGACTTCTTCTCTGGCGGTATCAGTCCGGACGTGATGGTCACGGGCCGCATCCACCGAGAAAGGGTCGACAGGAGGACGACTGAGCCTCGACTTCCTATGAGATGCCGAGGGGGAGTAGAGAGTCCCCCAATATGGAGGGTGTGCAGAGTATTGCTCTTTAGAGAGCGGCGAATGCGGTGGGCCCTGCCTCTGTCCCTGCCTCTGTCCCTGCCCATCGAGGTTGGGCGGCGAGTCTCTGCTGGCCTTGGCTGGGAGACGTCTGCTTACTCTTAAACCATATCGATTGCGGCTTATCCTGCGCTGCTTCTGGTGTAGCGACGTAATACATGTCTTGGGTAGTTTGGGTAGAGAAGATTGATATTGTTTGTTGATAGGCCGTCTGGGGCGATGTCCCCTAGTATCAGGTGGCAGCGGATAGTTGAACTTGGTCGGGCGATGCGCACTCCCCTTCTAAGGCACATTGAGCATAGGCATCGTTTATATTCCAAAAAAGAACGGGGTTCCAAGAAGCCAAAAAAGACAAAATGATGCTATGAGAAACTTGTACTTTGGTGCTCAACGGTGATACAAGAATTAGGATATGTTAAAAGGTACCGAAGGCGCCTAATAACGATATTGAGGGGCGGCAGGACTTTTTCGAGCGAATCTAGCAGTCACGGCCCGTTGCGTCGCGACTGCTTTGACCCATTCAGGTAAACCGACGAAACGGCAAGCAGCGTTCGGTCGAAACAGCCCGATATGACTCATATGAGCCCCTTCGGCGGTCTTCCCGCCCTGCGGGAAACGGGCTGTCTCCATTGTTGCGGCTTTGGGTAAGTTATACTCTGATATCCTTGATCCCAGGCGCAGAGTAAATCTCCAATTGACGACGACCTTTTCGAAGGAGGTACTCAACCGCAGCAAAGTCTTTTCTATCGACCGACATATGCTTATCAAACTCGGATCTACGAAGAGAACGTGGTTAACCTACACTCATGTCTACCTCATCACATCTTGTTTATATGCACTAAAAGATGAGCCAAATTTGTAAATACCTTGCAAACGCTTCAAAATGAGGCCGCGTCGCCTAGTCATCACATCAGTTTTCATTTCCGAAACGCGTGATAGGCGATAAGGATATTATTTCGTAACCTCGCAACAAACGGAGCTAGAAACGGACCTTTGGTTTATTTCGGCTTTCTCGGAGGCAGCTCCTGTAAAGAGACAACACCTCTCTTTGTATACCGGAATGACGCATTGCGCTGTGGATGAAGATGGAGGAAGCAATACCGGACACGCAATGGTTACTGGGTCACTTTGAGCAGTAATAAGAATTATGTTCCTTTCCAGTGAAGGCGGAGAGTGAGTTCTTTTGGTTTTCAATACACGAAATTATAATGATGCAATGATTCGGTTATCGAGTCTCAGATGTTTGAGCGAAGAGCCCGGCCCGGCCCGCTATTGTGGTCCTGACAGCTGGGTAACAGGGCGTCGAGCACCGTGGATCAAATCTCAGACCCATTTATTTTGACAGGTCCTTGAGAACAAGAACTTGATATTCTAAACATGCATACCCACCCTGAATGTATCATGACAATAATCTACAGCTACAACACCACATCCTGGCGTGCCTGGTATTTTAAGACCTGTCCTTATATATATACATCTATAAATAAAGAGTAAACCCTTCATGAAAACATGTAATCTAGACAAAAGTCAGCTTAGAGGGAGGTACCTATTCATTTCCTCAAAAAAAAAAAAACTCACCAACCTACATAGTCTACGTACAGTCTCCAGAGTCCAGAGTACATATCCTCATCCCGACCCCGACGAGCCACGACGTCCGAAATAAGCCCTAAGACCGGCAACGGCAACCCAGCCGGCAACAATCACAGTCACGGCGATGCGCATTTCACGCGCTGCAGCCGCTGCTGTCCCGTCTAGTCGGATTATATGAACATGTTCGATGGCGCCGGCATGTGTAGCGGCCAGGCTGAAGGATTCCATTGCGTTTTTTTCTTCTTCTTTTATGTCGTTTCTTTTTAGATAGGGCGCAAGCGGTACCGGTAGGTCGTACGGTTGGCTGGATAGCTGGTTCAGGTTTGGTTCAATGTTGAGTGGGTGTGTGAGATTTGTCTGAAGGTTTGGGATGGATCCTGGCTATTGCATGATCGGTAAAGCCGTACTTGCTTGAAGCTCTTTTGATATGGGAAAGTTCGGATGCACGTTGGACTGAATGTAAATGACACACCGCCGACGCGTGCTTAGGTTATAAGAAAATTCAGTCTTACTACTCGTATAGTCTAAGGTTCTCGTAGATAGTACCTAGAGAAGATCGATGGGAGAGGTCGTTCCCGTCATGGTAGGTTCCCAGGTGGGTTGTTTCAATCGTGAATACTACGTATCTCCAGGTGGTGCCAGGTGTGGGTGTCAAGCGGCTCGGCCCGTTGTGGCTGGAATGAGACGCATCAAAACCGCGACACACTCTTTATCACACAGACAATCACTCCTAAGTATGTAGGTACGAGTAGGTAGACACTCCAGTCACTAGTGATGAAATGAGATGTGAATACATTAATGCCACGCCTAAGTCTACTTTGTACTTTGCATGTTGATATAACCTCCCTGCCCGACTGCCTGCCCAATCTCGGAACAATAACGCCAATACAATAACACTCATGCAGAATTCCCTCCAGAAATTTGTTGCAACCTCTGTCTACCTCACCACGCAGATGACTCAGCAGATAACGTAGGCATACAGGGGGTTTGCGGGTATAAAAACGATCCAAATATGATCCAAGCGCCAGATTGCAGCAATTTTCTATGCCTTGGTCTCGATCTCGTGACTCTCCCGAGAGATCTCGTTCTCCACCTTCTCCAAACTGATGTGTGCCACCTTTGCATCCTCGCCGTCGATAACCTTGGCCAGCTCTTCTAGAGTCGGGCCCTTGGTCTCTACGTACATGAAGAAGACGAACAGGAACTCGAGCGCGATCCAGACCGTGTAGATGAGGTAGAGCTTCCAAGCATGGGCCTGCTGGAAAGCCTTGAAAGCGACAGGGTTGGCGTACTCGTTGAGCAGGAGCGCAACCTGGATGGTGAGATTGAGGACCATGAGACCCTTGGCTCGCAGCTTGTATGGGAGGATCTCGATGGCGTAGGCTACCAGGAGGCCGGACCAGGCGATTGAGTAACCGATCTGGAAGAGCCAGATGAAGAAGATGAGACCCTTGTCCGCACCGGGTGTGGCGGCCTTGTGCTCGCCGTTCAATCCCGATGTCAATGTCCAGAATATGAAGATGCCGAACATGCTACCGGTAGAGGCAAGGAACAGGGGTCGGCGGCCGAACTTGTCGACAAGAGTGGCCATGGTGATGGAGACGATGAGGGAAAGACTGGTGGTACCGGTTTGAAGCTACAGTGGGAGAAGCCTGTCAGCCCGCCATTCTGGCCTCGCCTAGCAAACGATGGGAAAGAAAGAAAAAACTTACACCGAACTTCTGTTCCGCGTGGTGGACTCCGGCCTCGTCGTAAAGAATGTTGGAGTAGTTGGAGATGATACCGTTGCCGGACCACTGAGAAAAGAGACCGAGCGAGAACAACACAGCCAAGCGATATCGGTTACCCCTGGTCTTGAAGAAATCCAGATACGAGCTGTTCTTCTCGGCTTCCATCTCCAGCTTGATCGTGTCCCTGATTTCGCGGTATTCGAACTGCACCGTGGGGTGGTTGACGTTTCCATTTCCGTGGTATTTGGTCAGGATATTGAGCGCCTTCTCGTGCTTGTCTTTGGCCATCAGATATCTGGGCGACTCGGGTACCCACCAGATAAAGACGAGCTGGATGACGGAGGGGAAGCCTTGGCCAAGAGCCGGGATACGCCATGACCAATCCGAGGGGATGTAATTGGTACCTAATGACAAGACCGAGACGACTAAAATTATCCCATCCGTTAGTTATATGTCTCCCGCAAGACACATCGCTCTATCCTCCATCATCATCAAGCACTTACCGATCGCGCCGGCGTTCCACAAGCAGTTGTATACGGCAGTAAGACGCCCACGATGTTGAGGGTGAGCAATCTCGGTTAGCAACATGGGAGAGGCGATCTGGGCCAAACTGTTGCCGAAACCCATCATGACACGACCACCCATGAAAGCTCCGATACCCTCGGCCGTACCCTGGAGGATGGCACCGACAATCATAATCACACATCCGATGACAATGGGCGTCTTGCGGCCGAAATGATCGCAGAAGTAGGGTCTATTGCGGCATGACCATGGTTAGAAAGGGGCAATGCCAAATTTGGAGCTTTTTTTTTTCTTTTTTTCTCTTTTTGCAGATGTCTTTTCTCTCATGGGAAAACTTACGCCAAAGGAATCGAAACTACGCTACCGATCTGATACAACGCGACTAGAAGACCTAGCTCGGAGCCGTCGGGATGTCCGAAATGATTTTGCCATTGCTTGAAGACTTGGACCGAGTTCAGGAATGAACTGCAACGGGAATTAGCATCACGTGGGTGGGAAGGATCCGGGGCGGTCCGCGCGTTGTAGGGCCCGAGATCTTTGACATAAAACACACGTACCCGTCATAACCGGTAGTCGCAGAGGCGATACAGAGCACAAAGGCATAAAAGTATAGCTTCCGTAGACCTGGGTCCTTATACCAAGTGATCTTTTCAAAGTCAGGCGCCTCCTCAGCTGCAACGGCAGACTCGTCCCTCTTGGGAGCGCCGGCCGGCAAAGCTGCGAGAACCATGGCTCTAGTTTTGCTCTGGTCGACCTTTGGAAGAAGGAGGGCGAGATGAGGTTATCTTAGTTCCAGAAGGACAAGAGAGGAAGGGAGGAGACCTTCAATTGACCTCTCGACGACGGCGGGTGTGGTCGGGGTGAGGAGGGAGGGTGGTTCACGGAGAAAGGTGAAACTGGAATTACGGAGGGCCGATCACCAGAAGATATATACCAACAGTCACAATGGCATGGTAAACTTTTTTTGCATTGGGACTCACTGGCAACGACATTGGCAGGCGGGCGAGCGGACCGGGTCAAAACGCCCCTGGTATCTTCCTGCTGGCTTGGTGCTCTCTGGTACTTGCATGGCTGCCAACCACAAGCTTTTGCTAGGCGGACGGGGATCTCGAACAGGTTGCAGGGTTTCCCATTCTTTCTGCCCGCGCCAGTTGCATACCATCAGCGCCATCGTGGCAAGGTGGGCAAGGTCAGGCCTGGGGCAAGGTGGGCAAGGTGCTCACATGGATTTCTCTCTTAGTTGCTTTGTTTAGCGTGAGAGCCACATCTTACCCCATCCTACCCCATTTGGGGACGAGCAGCTAGTACCCATCGAGCACAGGCACTGACAGGGTACACTTACACCCCAGACAGAGAAAGAGGCCGGGGTGCCGGGGTCGTTGTGAGATGGATGTTCTGTTTGCGACTGGTACAGGATCAATGAATGTTGGTAGGAATCAAGTCTACCTAACCTAGGCAATATTCCTATCCTATCCTATACCTATGTCCGACTCGTGTGGTGACGGACAAGATATAGGTACATGTATGTACTTATTAGTAGGCACGTAAATTACATCAAGTTACTATCTAATTGCCAACTGACTAAGTGTTCGTCCGGGCACAAGAAGTCGCGTAAAAACCTCGAGGCAACTTAAGTGGTGCGCGCAGGTACAACCGCCCACATATGATATTTTGGGTAGGCGGGTGTGAAATAGTATGTTCAATGGGAAGGAGAGATTTCCTAGACTAGATTAGATGGATTGATCTGGCGTGTTAGGTACACTCTACTAATTTGTAAAAGATACACTAAAATGCAAGTACCTTGCACCCCCTGCTTTCCCCGTACGCTGTCTGCATACTTGTATGAGAATGTACATTTCTTTGCTTCTTCATGCTTTTTATTCAATTACTTGAACCTAGGTAACCTAGACGCATCTACGAGTACGACTAACTGGAATCACAGACGGGTAGGTAGGAGCTGAACCGACAAGACAACCTACCCTCGCAGATCGGTTAACCTATGTACGTACCTTGTCTAGTGTAACGCATCCGAGTTCTGGATCTTTTTGTCGTTATATTACCAGTTATTTTAATAGACATCTTAGGCGAGGACGGCCATCTAGAAACCCGACTAAGATATTAACATGATTTCCCACGTTGTCTAGGACAGACGCTAGTGAGATGTCATAATCTTGTATGCATGAAGAAGAAGAAGAAGAAGAAGAGACAAGGCAGGTTTCCTTCTAGTCTACCAACCAACCTTACTTACCTAGTCTCCGATCGTGTAATGCAAATCAAGATGCAAATTGAAGGACGAGCTGTCAGACGAGACGTTGGCGCATGTGGCTTCGGCTCCTCTCCCGAACAACAAACTCAACTCCAAAAAGTCTCCAGTTACCTACCTGTAACTACTCGTAGACGAGACAAAAGACGAAGCGGCGCACCTGTGGTTCAATCACGATTCTGCGCTTTTCCGGCCTAATATATGCTGCGGCTGTCAAGAAAAATAGAAAATAAGGAGGCCACGAAAATTCCCGCAAGACTACTACCGAGCCACGCAGTCGGCGACGATCTGGCACTGACCATTCGTGTTACAACGGAATGCGCACCCACAACGGGATCTTGTTCGGTGGTAATATGCATTTCAATATATGTGATAACCTCGATGAAGGCATAATGCGTTAGATAGACTTACAGGCAAACTAATCTATTCGAGGGGAGACTTTGTCATCGTATGCGCAACTGCTCAACTATTCAACTGGACTGCGGGGAAATACTCGCCAGTAACACCGACTATGTAGGTTGGAGCATTTCTTCCTCCCCCGATAACCGCTTCGCCAACAAAGGGGACCAAAGAAACAGTGATGGAAAAGAGACAGATCTCCAACTACATATCTATCTATCTCAGTACCTACATAATATTGGGTGTATGCAGATGAGAGAGTGATGTGAGATGGAGATGCGTCTGCCGTCTACCATTGCCATTCGCTCCTGTCCACCTTGTTCCCACTTGGGGATCACCAGCGTCCCATTCTGCCCGTCGCCTCGTCCCATCGTGAAATCCCACATCTTACTCTTTCGGGGTGGCGGCCTGTGGTATAGGTATATTACCCATTCTATAGGTCCAGCGCCTCCTATATGGGTCAACTACACGCACGAGTACATAGTACACGGGTCCAGAGGCGCGACCGGTCTCTCGTCCGGATATAAGCCCATCTCGTCGGTTTACCTGGCTTACATAATGGAATTCCTTTGTAACTTTGGAATTACCAGGTGGCCGGGCCAATAAATTCAGGTTCTGAACATGTTCATGCTTCGATTGCGCTCCATGCCTCCCTTGTACTTGTCATTTGCGTGCGGAGAATATGCGTGCATACTATGATACACGCGCTCTCTGATCGTTTCCCGACAAGGCGGTTCCATTGCTTTGGGCATGTCAGGACATGGTTGAACATCTGGATAGAGTCTAGAATGTTTCCTTAGCTGCTTCAGCATGATTAACTTGGGCTTATTTTGGGATGAGGTAGGCGAGAAGTGACCAGGGAGAACCCAAGAAAGGATTCGACCATGTCTCCAGGTTCCTCCTTACTTTACCCCCCAGCAAATTCCAATATGAGCCTTTCATAGACTTTTGCGCCTCAAGAATCAATTGATCCAATCTCTGGAAACCTAGATCATAGCTGAGATTTTTGAGGGCCCCACACCCCAAACCCTCTCTCTATCAGAAAAAAGTATTTTCTCTTCTCTAGAAAGCCACAAGACCCTCCCCGGGGTTTGGCTTCCCCGGGGGTGTGTTCGTGACTTCCGTTCCAGAAGAAGCGTGGTGTTGGTTGGCAGGTCGTTGATCGATTCTCGTGCTTTTTTTTGCCCCGGACCAAACACCACCAAGAGGCGTTAAAGAGAGCGTTACAATGCAGACTGTGGAAACGGGGCCCCGTTCTCTTGGCATCACCAAACCCCTGTCCCTTTAGCGTTGGTCAGTTTAATTTGGACCCTCTTAATGGATGTACCCGTGAGCTTGTGATATCGTGATACTGCCTCGGATTTAAATGTACACGATACTTTGTTCTTCACAAGTCCATCCAGTACAGAATAGGCACATGCATATGCAATTATACAGCTTGAAATTAAAAGGAAGAGTACTAACGAGAATGGAATATTGGACTTGGTATGTGTTTTTTTCTTTCTTTTTCGAATCTTTACAAGGCTGTGATCAGGCGCGCACGTAGATTACTATATTTAGGGTACAATAGGTATGGAAGACAAAGTATTCCTTTCTGGCTCTGACAGATTCCAACATGGCATGCTCCCTAGATGTTCCAACGGAATATTCCCCAAAATCTGAGGGGTACATGATGCAGTGGCCTGTGACTTTTCTCTTGGGGGGGGGAGAGAATCCTTTCCCGGCTTGGGATACCGGTAGCGTCGGCATCCATTGCTCACTATTTGAACAAGTCTCGGGCCAAAAGCCGCTTGCTAGAGTCTTCTTTTATGACTTTAACTTCCAACTGCATATTGTCATGAAAAAGACACGATAATTAGACTAGGGGGAAAAAAAACTGTTGTTCGTGACGCTTCCTCTTGCTTCGTCTACTAGACTAGCCTCTAAAAATAATCGTAATGAACGTGATAACGTCAGAAAAGAAATCGGGACCGCTAATGAAAGAACCTCGGCGCCGCACCCATTTTCGCGACCTTTTTCTAACGGGATCACGTCCCGAATTGCCGAAGGGGGGGGGGGGGGGGGGGGCCGCGCCCCAAGAGCCCAGGACGCAATTGTGTGCCCCAAAAACAACAACAACCAATCCACTAAAAGTTGGACTGGCGCGTACCATATTTGGTGTGCCAG
>MU401539.1:130478-150797 GCA_022579005.1 Poronia punctata
GTCGCGCCTCCCCCGCCCCCCCCCCGCCTCCCCCCCCCCCCCCCCCCCCCCCCCCCCCCCCCCCCCCCCCCCCCCCCCCCCCCCCCCCCCCCCCCCCCCCCCATGTCTCGTCGCATTTAGCCTAAAAGCGGAAGAATAGAAAGAATAGCTAGTCGCAGGGCTGATCGATCGTTTGAAAAGACAGTACATATGCATGTATGCATTATCCCTTCGTTTCTACGGGGATGTTTTGCGAGTATGTACGTAAAAGATGATAATGTCTACACGAACATATCTCTCGATCACAAGACGAAACAAGCCTTTTTTTTTTTTTTTTGCTGACTACGACCAGACCGGCTACCATCGACATAATAGCTAACAGTACCTAGCTCGCTTTACCCGTCAAGTGCCCGTCGCCATCTCCGATCTTTTTTTGTAGTAGGAGTATCCACCGTAAGTCTAAAAAGATGGACTATGGAATTTCTAAAAGTGAGTCTGACGATGCGCGGGGCACTCCAGATACTAATCGTCGGACCGAGCCTGGACCATTCGTCTTTCGACAGGTTTTGCAAAGGCACATGACCCTTTTCCCTGGTACTGGGTCTGGTCTACTGGCTAACGGAGAACGATGCGCATCGTCAAACCATGTGGCCAGCTAGGAGCCCCATGTTATTGTTTAATAGTTCCCGATCCTGACTCTTATTATTAAGGTTATACCCTGCCCCGGAGATGTCCTATTCTACTCGTATTGCCTATCGATATTATATACGTGTAGTACTTATTATATTCCTGTCATCTTTTGTTATTAGCGATGCGGCCGTCTGACGATTAATCGTTCGTTTCTTAAATCTGGACCCTTGGAGAAGACATTGTCGTTTTTTTGGCCATGCCTACGTTCACGACGATCCCCCTTTTTTAAGCACCAACTGGCGCTTACCGACGGACTCCAAAACAAAGACCAGTTGGCAAACGATATTTGAGCAGCCTATCGAAGCGCATTTCGACCCTGAATTGGGTTGATCTGTTGGTGTGTTAATAACTAGATCAAACCACACAAGCGCCGCGAAGTGTAGGTAAGCTAATGCTACAATGGCTAAAAAAAGGGATGATCGACTGCGCCTGCAGAGACGAGAGAAACGGGAGGTCCTGATTGATAAAAGCAAGCAAGCAAGCATTGATACATGGTCATAAAATACATACAACCCATAAAAAAAACAAGGGGTATGATAATTCTATTCAACAACTGAACGCCACCCAATGCAATGCAACCAGTTTTGCCACCGGGGCCGTCTCTTCCATCGTACAATTCGACTATCGTTGATCGTTGATCGTGGCCCGGGGGCAGGTGGTGGTGGCTCTTTTTGTAGTATTATACACGGGATTGGGGGGCAATATCGATCATCGTTCTTCGTACACGTCCAGTTCAATCCCTCTTTCTTCTATTTCAATCCGTCCGTGACTAGATATTGAAGCCGAAGCCCTTCATACAAGTCTTGTATTGGTCGATCAAAGGCTTGCACGAGACCATGGGGTCGGCCTCTTTAGAAAAGAGCATGCAGTCGTCGCGCAGGGCCTTCTCGTCCTTGCAGACGCAGCACGGCTATTTTTTTTTAACATGGCTCGTCAGCAATTGTTCGCGCGCCGATGGGCGGTTTATCGAAATATTTTGTTTTCGATGCTATTGGATTCGAACCTTGGGCTTAGACGCCGTTGCGCCCGAGTTTGCCGCAGGTGCCGGAGCCTCGGCCTTGGGAGTCGTTATTGAAGCTTGCCCCCGGGGGTGGTTAGCGGAAGACTCCGGTAGAATGACGGTAGGGTTTCTTACGAAGCGATGTAGTGGAAGACATGATGTTTGCGACTAAGATAGAATCTACTTTTATCGGTCTAGACTTGGCAATGTTGTCTCTCCGAGAGGGAAATGTTTCTTTGCGCGCATCGGTCGGAATTGCGAGTACGCACGCAATTGAGCTAGGTACCTCATATAGGTTATGGATTTGTAATGGTAGGCAAGCGATAAAGGACTCGATAAGTGCAAGTAGCCATAGTTAAGCCACATGGATTACATAATCCCCCGGACCTCAGTGGCTGGCGCCCAGTTTTCCCATTTGGACCAGAGGAAGAGGAAAAACACGGAGCTTTTGTTATCTGAGATTGAAATTGAAATTCGATGTAGAAATAGGTATGTTATATACACAGTCGCAACTTGATGCTCATGCTGACTTTGTCGCGGTAGAGGCGAGATATAATACAGCAACGGAAATGTTGTAATATCGTCAAGGCGCATCTCTCTAGTCTCTACGTTGAGACCACCGACACCCGGAGCCATGTCACAGGAGTGTCGTATACAAGCCAACCCTGCAAAAAGGAGACGCACCAGATGGGCATAATATATCAGTTGCCTTTACACTTGATTTTGATACATACGACCATAGGATCTGGAGAACGCGGGGTCCCGTCCGCTCCCCCATAGCTAAGCCGGATACCGCCAGATCAGTAGTTGGGTCGGTGACGACCAGCGAATCCCTGGTGTTGTATGTTTTTTTTCTTCCTTTTTTTCCTTTTTCGTTACACACAATCTAAGATTCTCTATGAGAAATCTACCTAGGGATTAAGGACTAGACGCTCTTTTCCGTGACATCAGTGGTGTAGCGGTCGACATGAACACCCCAACTTACAGTCGTCCAAAATTTTGACGACGCCTGGCGTTTGGGCTGTTGATCATCCTTTAAAGAGAAAGAAATGGTATCTTTTAACATTGAACCCATAGGCTATATATAACCAACCATCCCGACTCCTCCTTTATTGTCTATTCAACTAGGGAAAAGCAACATGTGCCTCTTCATCAACATCAGACATTTCCATCAACACCTTCCTCTTTCATCTCTCTCTAGAAAGGGACATATAAGAATAACACATCCTCCCCGAGTGAGCAGGTAGATCACTTCTCGAGCTGCGGCGGCGCTTCAACAGTCGGATCAACCTTCTCGACAATGGCAGCCGTGCCGTACGCACACGACTGCGCGAAACCATCTATACCGCCCGACTCGAAGCGCAGACAGATGATGGCGTTTCCGCCGCGGTTCTTGGTTTCCGTGACTGCTCTGCTGATGGCGTCGTTTCGGGCCGAGTAAAGCTATTTTTTTTGTTGTTCAAAATCCAAGTCAGATATTTCTCTTTCTTTCTTTTATCACGGTGGCAGGGAAGACCGCGTTACCATATTAGTAAACCACTTTAGCTCACCGCCCGCCATACTCTTCATCACCATTCCCAAACTAGCGGCGATGTTACGCGATCGTACTGTCAACCCGTAGACCGTGCCTAGGACGCGGACGACTTTATATCCTGGGAGATCGAACATGGTGGTTGTTATCACGCCGTCGGTTTCGGTGTAGCAGTGGAGGTCTGAGAGCTCGGGGGGGATGTTGGCCACGGGTGTGTGAGTGGACATGGTTGGTGAGATTTAAGCCGCGTGAGGTTGTGATGTCGTATGTTATGTTGTGGGTAGTTGTATGTGATGTCTAGTGTCACGAGTGTTCAATGTCTTCTTGAGTTATAGATGAGCCTGTTTTCAAAGTTCTTATTTGTTTCTCATAAATCCGGATTCTTCCTCGCTTATATATCTTCAACTCTCACCTACATAGTACCCTTGACACTTCCATCCATAACCAAGTCACTGTAACTAAACCATCTCAAGATGTAAATGCGACACTGATGCCAAGGTTACTCACATCGTTCAGAATGTCTCGGCCACCCCCCTTGGGCCTTGGCTAGGTATTAGGAGCTGAACTTCGACCCTCTACCTAGTTATTAGTCTAGGAAGCTGTCATTAAAGAAGGAACGAGTAGTCCCCGTGATGATCACTTAATTCTGATTTGTTAGAATAGTCAAACCTCGGGACCGCATCCCGTATTTCGTATTCTCGAACGTCCGGGAGCGGGTCCGCGCTAACCCCCCCGGTCCCCCACAGCCCCGGCAATGCGACATTGACGGGTTGTGGCAGGGTAGTGGCTTATACGTAAACAATACACGTGGCCAGCCTAGCTAGGTTAAAATAATGTAGTATTGTGCTTTTTGCTCGGGATATCACGGCATGTTCGGTTCGTTGATACCTATTATCGAATGGTACCTAATCCAAGGTGGTAACAATACCAAGCAAGACACGTCACTTGGCAAAGCCGACGAGTTTGTCTAATATGTGGTCGTGGTGCAACTACGAAATGAATAGGATGGCATCGATTGCCAGCTTCATGAGAATGACCACCTACCTAGATGCTACAGAAAGGGATGTTTACGCAAGGCGTCAAGTACCAGGATCCGGCACTTCTTACTATCTATGTTCCTTATGCATCTACATCAAGTTAGTTGACGCAGAACCTATAAACATGTGTGAAGTATCAGGGTAAAGGAACTCTTTTGAGGACCTCCGGTGTCTTTACGTGATTCGTATTTCGACTCCGAGATACGGGCAGGATATCAACATATTTAAACATTAGTCCGTTACGTAGTTCCTATCGGGCCCCTCGGGCTACTATAATATCCCCCCGGTCGTAACCTTCAACGGGTCAGCACTGGGACTCTGGGCACGACATGTTTGGCCCGGAGATATATAATATTCGAAACAAAGTAAGTATCAAATGCCTTTCAAGTTTCCCGTTGGGGGGAGGGGAGGTGAATCTGCCCAGGCCTTAGTTGGGTACGTATACATTCATCCACGGATAGGCTTGAATCAGAACAGGTTATTTGCAGAGTCGCCGTAGGCTTCGCGCTACACGATTCTAGCTAGTTGTTCTCTCTACCTACCTGCTTTCTGGTTTCTTTGTCTAGTATCGTCAAGGTTCCACATACCTACTTCTTCTCATTTTGTGTGAGCCGGGTCCGGCAGCACGATTGCCTTGTTCATTGTTCTCTCGCGGATTATGAGTTTAGCTGGCTTGATTCGGGAAGGCTAACCTTAGTGGGTGGCTTGATGAAAGAGGCCCTTTGTCTGTCTGGATACAACCAACTGGCGATTCTTCCCAGCATAAGGTGAGCGTATGATTCTTTGTTTGTATGTGGTCATCATCTCACTTCCTACTCCCCTCTTGTTTCTATTATGCCGTGCTTCAAGCTAAGGTTAGGTACTTATCTGTACCTACCTACCTACCTACCATATGTAATCATTCCCGTTTCCCGCGCCCCGGAGATCGCACCTATCTAGATCTCCCAGGCCTGAGAAAGGGGGTCTAGGTCTAGACGCCAACTCACCTGTAGGGCTGTATCTCTACACTTACCTTCTCGGCTCCCTCAACTTTTGCACTTATTATCCGCCTTCCCAGCACCTACACCAACAAGAAGAAAAGTATCGGGATGTTCCCTCGCATGGGCAGCCTTGACTTTATCCCAGTCAACATCAACAGCACCATCAAGAGGTAACGGCCCAGCGCAATCAGGATAGTGGATATGGAAAATACCTTTATCTTTTTCATCATCGTCGTCGTCGTAAAGCGTGTCCGCAGTCAAAGGTCCAATCCTAGTCTTAGTTTTAGCCTTAGTCTTAGTTTTAGTTTTAGTCTCTTCCTTTTCTTTGTTTTGCTCATCGAGAATCTCCAAAAACCTAGCAGCCCCTCTTATCAGCAATGGCGCGTCGGGCGCACAGACGTTATACCCTTCCTTCCTGCCGAAATCCAACTCTTCGCAATCGTAGAACCGCACCATGATTTGCGAATTGTCTTCCGGTAGTTTATCCGTCAGTCCGAGCGGGATTGGAGAAACGGCATTAGTTAGGCGCGAGGGTTGGATGTAATGCTTTTCTTCTTTCGACGACGACGAAGAGGAGGAGGAGGAGGCTGAGATCAGTATCCCGCGTGTTCCGCGTGGCGTCATCATCATCATCGGCGGCATGGGTAAGTAGTATGCTACATGGTAGTAGGAGTCCGAGTCCGATTCTCTGTCGTTTGCTATCAGTGTTTCTCTCGCGTCAGGTCCGCTGCCTGAGCCGGGCGGTGGTGGGGTGCGGAAGAGACGTCCGAGGTTGAAACGTTTGCCGCTACCGGGGGATCTCTTGTCCATGCCGGCCTCGGGGGTTTTGTTGTTGTTGTTGTTGTTGTTGTTGTTGTTGTTGTTGTTGTTGTTGTTGTTGTTGTTGTTGTTGTTGTTGTTGTTGTTGTTGTTGTTGTTGTTGTCGTCGTCGTCTGTGCTAGGGTTAGTATTCGAGGGCGAGGGTGATTTCTCAAGCGATAGTGCCTTGAGGCGGTTTACCAGTGATGATGAAGACATTGTTATTTTGTGTTCTTTTTGCTCCTTTTGTTTATTTGTTATTTGAAAGGATGTTGTCAGGCTGCTCTCTTTTCGCGTGTTACGAGGGGGTGCGAAAAAAAAAACTAACCACAGAGGCCTTATATATACTGCTCGTTTATTCACCTGTTTAGAAACAACTCCTATGTTTCTTGTTAGGCCATCAAATGAGATGCGACATACTTACTGGTTTGCCAACAATACGCAAGTTTTAAACCACATTGTAACATTTTCATTGTGTGATCCCATGTTGTCTAACTTAGGGAGGGGTGAGAGAATATGTGAGTTAGTTAAAGTAGGCACGGGGGTTTTGATACCGTATCCGTCAAAGGCATATTCATGGTATTATAGTTGAGGCTGCTTCTGTGATGATACAGATCATTCTCATCCTGATATGTAGCTGCCGCGATATCCTAGACGCAGAATCTATGTAGTATTTTACTTTCTTGTACCGGCTATACTTGGCCCTCTGTCGGGAATTAACGGCTTGCAAAAGATAGCAGCAGACACCTCATTAACCGGGATCAGCCGCGTTTTGTGTCACTGCCACCCCTTTTTACCTTCACAAGTCCCAAATCAAAAAAAAAAAAACAAAAAAAAACAGGCATACTATGATGAGACATACCGCACATGACATGGCATACCTGCCTTATACTTTTCCATGGACAACATAGCCAGCCCGAGTGTCAGGACGAAAAACTGGTTAGTAGAAGGGAAGAACCGGCGTCAAACTTGGGGGCTTTTTTTAGGCCAAACCTATACCCCCCAAACCACAATCAATAACTTTTAGATAGTGCCAGTTAAATACACGCGGCAGCGCTTGGAGATGTGACTAGTGTCCTGAACCTATAGTACCTTACTTTCATTCCTCAATGCCACGTTTGTTAAAAGTGAATATTCTCGGAGCAATGGCGGAGATCTTCCCTGCGGGACGGTCGCAAGAGGATGCGCCGACAGTTTTGTAGTTTTACAATACCGGCGATCAGGGGAAGGCTAATTAGCCTGCGGTAGAGCCTTGGACGCGATCGACCCCGGACAAACATCAACAAGTACGAGTATAACACGGATAGGAAGGTAGGTCCTAGGATCGTGGGCTGCAGGATCTGTGGGTGGTCAGCTTTGTTAAGACCCTATTCGTGATAACGAAGACTTGCATCTCCTATATGGCTATGATCTTCCATATCTTGATTCAACCTTGACGCAACTGTTTTACCTTGACACAAGTAAAGTACAACAGGATGATTCAGGTTAGTGCGGGGGACTGATAGGAGTCTTTTTTGCAGGCGAAGTAGGACAAGAAACAGGTCTGGGCAGACGTAGCATTACACATATGCAGGATCCCAGGCCTGTGATTGGCCATGTACCTAGATGCCTATGCACTTCGGCCCGTATTGCATCGCCAAGTAGATTACAACTCTTGCAAGAACTGGCGTGACTGCGTGCTGGGTTTGAGCTTTGAAAGGGGAGGAACTGCAGTGAAACAAACATCCTCTCTCTCTGTGTGTGTGTGTGCCTTGTACGGTAGGTACTTAGGCTTACGGATGGAAATATCTGGTCTGACGAGTTTTTACCAATCATTAATTTCTTTTTCTGCCGTTTTTTCGGGTGATATAATCAATTGGTATTCTGTCTTCATCGTCTGTCATCGTTTCAAGAAAATCAATATGTAGAATCGTTGTTAGTTTTAACCATCTCTATCTTTATCTTTTGGTTTCAATCATGTTTTGCTCATGTCCTTTGGGCGATGGCTTATCTTATGATGCAAACGGGGCCAATGGCATCATTCTCCACTGTGCGAGTAGATTCGTCATATGGATCACAGAACACCTCCTTAAGGATGTTTATTTTCGTTGAGCAAGTTTAAGTTGCATTGCATTTACACACAGCAGGTACAAACCCATACCAGCCGATATTTGAACACCAATATACCCGGTGTCGACGGCAATTGACCAAACAACGAGACGTGGTAAAGATACGTACACGTGTATTTGACAGGTAAAACCAAAAGGATAGCCATCATGGCGAGCGTGGCTACAAAACATGTGAATGACACTGTATTGGGTAATGAAGCAAAACTGTTTGAGACTAGGGTGAGACCTAAATAGAAGATCATAAGCCTGGGCAGGTGGCAGGCTTGGGATTTTGCCCGAGTCCTGGTTGAGCAGTTCTGAGTAGTGGGATTTTGATGACAGCGCCCCCACCAGCCCCATGTTAAAACAGACCAAGTTTCCATTGAAGGGCTGTTGGCTTCCAGGCCCCCAGAGTACTTACTACAAACGGATGTAGATAAAGTAGGTACTTACACAGTAGACTAGGTAGCAACCTTGGGAAGTCAACAACGACACAGCAAAACCTGGCTGCCACACAGTGGCACCACCACCTGTACCATCCTAGAACCTGTCGCCCGTCTGTCGTTTCTACCCGAGTCTTATCTCGACTACATACTACCTTGTTACAATTATGGACATCTAATTATACTATCGTTTATTGCGCCCGAGAAATCTGACATTTTGTTCGCTTCATTCGCTTCCGTATACGCCCCTATTAACCTACTGTTTAATAACCTCGTTTTGACGCGTAATCACCGCAGTCTATCTGTCACCCGTCGCCCGTCGCCCGTCCCTCGTTGTCCAGCGGCGGCACCCGAGTCACCCGCAACCTACCGTCGAACTTTTCTCCCAGGGCGGGTCTTGAAGTCCGTCGATTGAACCGATCAACCTGTAAACCCGAGCGCCGACCGCGAAATGTTGCTGGCTTGAAATATACAACAAACGTTTTGACAAGATCTCGCCCTGCTCTCGTACCTAGTCGTCTCTCACAAACCTCGCGAAACTTGAAAAGAAAAAAAAAAAGGCCTGTTGCTCTCCTAGGAGCACAGTTGATCGCGATGGGCAAGAAGTGTGAGTGGTCTTCACCCCATCCCCATCGGTTTCTACATGTCGCTAACTAGTATCTGCGATGCAAAAGGGCGCTATGGAGTTGTCCTTGACGCCGGGTCTTCGGGAACCCGTCTACATATATACCGATGGAAAGACCCGTCCAGAGTATTGAAACATGCAACCGTCGAAGAGTTGAATAGCCTGCCTAGTATAGAAAACCACTATACTAAAAAGATACACCCTGGCATTTCGACCTTTGGCGACCACCCGGAAGATGTCGGCCCTGACCACCTCGAAGACCTAATAAAAAAGGCCAAGAAGAAGATTCCTAGTGAAAGACATACCGACACACCCATTTATCTCATGGCAACTGCGGGTATGCGTTTGCTTCCCAAGGACCAACAGCATGCCCTTCTGGCCAAGATATGCAACTATTTCCGTCAGGAAACCCAGTTTTCTCTCCCCGAGTGTAACGCCAACATCCAGGTCATCCCCGGCGAAACGGAGGGGCTGTACGGCTGGATAGCTGCCAATTATCTGCTTGGAGGATTCGATAACCCGCAAGATCACGCGCACGGCAAGGGTCACCACACCTATGGTTTTCTTGATATGGGTGGTGCCTCGGCACAAATCGCGTTTGCGCCCAATACTACGGTGGCAGAGGAACACGGCAACGATCTCAAACTAGTCAGGCTACGGACTTTGAACGGCGAGCCCCTCGAATATAAAGTCTTCTCCTCCACCTGGCTCGGCTTCGGCGCCAACCAGGCTAGATCGCGCTACGTGGAACAGTTGGTGGATAGCATTCTGATCGATGGCGAACATGAAGTGCCCGACCCATGCCTGCCAAAGGGACTGCGTACCAGCGAGGCGGGTGGTGCAATCGAAGGGACGTCAAAGGAGTTGCAGCTTGTCGGGACGGGCGAATTCGACGAATGTCTACGGACTACGAGACCATTGCTCGGCAAAGATATCCCCTGTGACGACGAGCCTTGCCTCTTTAACGGCCAGCATGTGCCGCCTATCGATTTCGACGTGAACCACTTTGTCGGCGTTTCCGAGTTTTGGCACACCACCCATGGTGTATTTGCGACCAAGGAGGACGACCGGGCTTACGATTTCAACACTTATCAGAAAAAGGTCATGGATTTTTGTAGTCGTCCTTGGCATGAGATCGAGGCGACTGTGTACGAACGAAAGAACGACCCGTTTAAAGAAGCTCAAGAAGCTTGTTTCAAGGCGTCTTGGCTGATCAATGTGCTTCATGAGGGCGTTGGTGTCCCTAGAGTGAGCATCGAAGACACGCCTGTGCCCGGTATCAACGTCTCAAAAGCCATCGGCGAGGCTGCCAAGGAGAAGGGATTCCTGAATCCCTTTCAAGCAGCAGATGAGATCGACGACATGGAAATCAGCTGGACGCTTGGAAAGATGGTTCTCTACGCGGCCGGACAGGTTCGACCACAAGATGACATGGTTTTGCCAGTCGGATTTGGAAGCAACACCAAGGGTGTGCCGGTGGATTTCCAACACGCAGGATCGACATATAATAGCACATCGATGGCGGATTACGACGACGATGACTGGACCGACACGGCCGAGGACTTGATCGACCAGGCGAAATCCAAATCGGCCTCGGGCTTCCTCGTGTTTATCTTGATACTCTTGGCTCTTGCCCTCTTCTTTAGGAAACGAGACCGACGCATGCGAATGTATAGCCGTATGAATAACATGCTCCGCCGCCACCGCCGGCCGGGGAGCCCCCGAAAAGGTGGCGGTGGGCTCACGGCTTTGCGGACAAAGCTTTTTGGTCAGAAGCCGTATAATTACGAAAGGGTGCTGGAAGATGGCGACGCTGATCAGTTCGAGCTCGGTGACGCCTCCTCAGACGATGGCCACTCTTCCGAAGGCAGTGCGGTATCACGGTTTGGCCGCACGTCTGGTCTCGCCACGCCCAAGTTGAACGTCTCATCCTTTGACGACTTGAAGAAGGCGATGTCTAACAACGCCCTGGACAGAAGCGGTCTGGCTGTTAGGACGGAAAGCCGTGAGAGATTAGTCCCCCACATGCTCCACGCCGGCAGAAGGAGTCGGACGGCCAGCCCGACGAGGTTGAAGAGCCCTCAGTTGAGCCCGTTGTCGGAAGGATGAAAAGATTTAATAACGTGTTGGCGATTATTCTGTTCTTCTGTGTATCTTTTTATACCCTCTGTATTGTCCGACTTTATTATGGTTGTAGGGATTCTTATATATGTATATAGCGCTATTGTCGGTATATGGCGCTATTGGGCTTTGGGGGTCGATGGGTCAAACAGGCGCCAGTCATGATGGCGAGGAGTTTGGTATAACCGCAAGGCCGTATAGGACCTATATGATGTACTGACGAAGTAGGAGAAACCCAATCGATCATTGAACACACTTGGTTGCTCTCGGAGATGTTGTGTGGTATTACATCATACAAACGTATATTGTCGCCAATGAGTATATTATGAGTGTGCCCATGTACACTAATATACATATATATGTGTCATTGTGACCAAGTCTCACCCACTCTACGGTTCCTATGAATATATATTGATGTTAGAACTATACTCAGACACAAGATGCGGATTCGACTGCTGACCTTTTTTCTAACCAGAATCTGACTGATCATGTGAACTTCCAAGTGCAAAGTATGTTGTACAGAGATAGCCGACTAAATCCATCAACGCCACAAGGTCTTCCGTGCCTTTTGTCCATCCATGGATATTTGTATAGTATAGTATAGTATAGTATAAATCGGTGTCGATAAACCAGTCGTTTAATCCGGATTTTCGCGTGCGTAGTGGGGAGATCGTTTCGTAACCTCGACACAAAAAAATGTAGTTTCGTTTCATTCATGTATTCGTTTTCAATCAATCAATCAATCCTGCCCTCTTTCCAAAAAGCCGGGATCCATCTTAATCTTGGCCTCAAACTTCCTCCACCACTCGTGAAAGGCGCGCAAGGGGACGACCTCGACACCGTTCTCCACCTGTCCGCTAAAGCTCGAGAGGAAATTGAATGCGTTTTGGATAATTCGTTGGGCTAGGACTAGGACGACGACTTGGTTTTCTGGCAGTCCTGTCCCTGTTCCCGGTCCTGTTCCTGTTGCAGTTCCAGTTCCTGTTCGTACTAAAGCCGTAGTAGAAGATTGTGCTTGTTGTTGTTGTGCTTGTTGGATTTTTTGAGCAACAGTTGTTGCATTTTCGATATCGATACCGATGACTACGCCTCCTTCCCCTACACTATTATTATTATTATTATTATTGTTATTGTTATTGCTGCCGCCGAGTTTGAAAACGGCGCTTTCTTTCCCCGAACCAACGCCCCCCAGGAATCTGAACCCTGCTTCTGCGCTCCCGCCTCTGCCGGGTGCGAAGGCGGACGGGTCGGAAGCTACGTATATGGCCGCGGCGGTGTTTTCGGGTAGGGAGATCCCCGGGAGGAGGAAGACGGCTAGATGGTTGAAGGGTTTGGGGTTCGTGGGCGTGGTAGAGGGGATTAGGTAGAGGAAGGAGGTGGGGTTTGGTTGAGAGGTCGGGGTCGTTATTAGGGGTTGGCCGGCTGGGAGGAGGCCGAATATCGGTTGTTGTTGGGCCATTTCGAAATCGTTCGATGGATGGATGGATGTATGTGTTTCGGGAATCGAGGTTCGGTTTGGGAGATTGGGATATGCAGGTAGATTCTGTATTCTGTCTAGGTATCTTTTGAGCGGGAGGATAGATATGGTATGGTAAGGTAAGGTAAGGTAAGGTAAGGTAAGGTAGGTAGAATTAGAACGGGAGGTTGCGCAAGTCAAGTTTTGTTTGTAGTAACAGGCGTGAGTGCGTGTGTGATCTATATTTGTGGTCTGTTTCTTGTTCTTGTTCTGTGGTTTAAGTTCTGTGTAATTACTTTTTCTTTGGCTACCTAGGTATATTTTCTTAAAGTTTAAGATAAGGTTTTTAACTAGGTAAGGTTAGGTAGGTAGGGTAAGCTTTGAGCTTTTCAATTGAGCTCGAATAAAGCTTTGAAATACTACTTGCCACTTTTACAATTGTATATGTAGAATCTGTCTTACACTCAACAAGAGAGAAATTAAGCTCATGGAAGCTGTTTTACTTGTCCATTGTTGTAAATGTCTCTGTGTTGTTCTTCAAAATTTTATTTTTGGTTAATTACTATAAAGTTGAGAAGGTTCGACGTCACTTGATTTTTAAGGCTAGCTTGCATAGTTGTAGGTTAGTCTACGAGATTTGGAGGGGTAAGGCCGGGAAAGGTGGGATGTGAGAGAAAGACTATTAGATTAGAAAGTAAGATGTATTATTATAGTCTAGCTAAAGGGGTGCAAGGTTTGCAGGATTTATTTTAGTAGCAAAAAGAGGTAACTAAGCTACACATAAAAGAGTAAATTTAAAAGTAAAAAAGATAAAAAGTTAAGCGCTTACGCTTATATTAATAAATAATCTTTTTTTAAATTTAGTTTAATAGCTAATATATAATTTTAACAGGTTTTATTTTTTTAAAGTTATTTAAACCTTTAAATTTACATTTTTTAACGTTTTAAAACGTTTAAATTAAAAAATAAACAGCTTTAATAAGTTTAAATAATACTTATATTATATAGTTTTGCTATTTATATATATTAAAATAAAAAAATTTCTTTTAAGTTTTTTTTTTATAATAAAAAGTCTTTTTTACTTTTTAATAAGCTTAAAAGCTTTTTTTTTTATAAAACTATTACTATATTACTAACTTAAATCTTTTAACCTTTATAAAGTATATTTTATTATTAAGTTTGCTTTTTTTATACTTTAGTTTAATAATTTCTAAACAGTATTATACTTTAGCTATATAATTTATAATTAGTTTTTTATATTAAAAAAATAATAGTAATTTATATATATTATTAAATAGTATATTTTATAAAGTATTTATATATTTTAAAAAATACTTAATTTTAAAGTTATTTTAAAGCAAGTATTTATATAATATTTTAAATAAAAAAAATCCTAAATATTATATATAATATATATTAATTATTTGCAAAGCTAAATATATTTTTTAATTTTAGTTTATTAAATTTAAACTTATTATATTAATTATTTTATTTATTATTGCTTATATAATTTAATTAAATATTTTAATTAATTTAACGCTTTTATAAAATTTTGCTAAAGCATTTAAAAAATAAACTTTTAAATCTTTTATTTATTAACAAAAAAACTATAAATAAAACGCGCTGCTAAAATTTAAATAAAATGCTAATAGTATTGTACTAACTAAAGTATACTAGTTTTTAATATTTATAAAAGCTATATTTTTATTTATTAACGCAATAAAAAAAGCTTAGCTAAATTAAAAAAATATGTTAACTATATATAAAATATAATAAAATTTGTTTTAAAAAACAAAAAATAAACTTATAAAGTTTGCTATAATAATTTAAAAAGGTTAAAATATAATAATTAATAAGTTAAAAGCTTTTAGCTTAGCTAAATTAAACTTAATATATTAAATATATTTAAAAATATAGTTTTAAATATTTTATACTATAGTTAGCTAATAAATAAATTAATTAAGTTTTTATAATATAATTAAAGTATAAAAGTATTTTAAAAAATTATAAGCTAATTTTAAAGCATAACTAACTTTATGTTTTAAAAAACATTTTTTTTATACTTTTTTATACTAATACTTAAAAATTTTATTTTTTATTTAAAATACTTTAAATTAGTTTACTAAAGTATAAATTTTAAAGCAACTTTAGTTAGCATTTAGCATGCTTATATAATACTTTTATATGTTAAAATATTATTTTAAATCTTTATATTTAAAAAAGATTTTGTTTTTATAAAATTGTAGTATTTAGTATAAATAGGCTAGCAAAGCTGTTAGATTTTTAGTTAGTACTTTTTATATATTTTTAACTTATAAAGCTAAATATTTTAATAGTATTAAATTACGTAGTTAATTTTTATATTTATATAATTTATTAAACTAATTTTAAATAAAATATATTATTAAATTAATTTATTATATATAAGTTAATAAGTTATTAATAAGCTTTATGCTTTTATTTTTGCTAAGTAATTTTATAAGCTTTTTATATTTATTAACTTTATTTTTTTAAATCTAGGTTTTAAATTTAGCATTTACTTATTTTAAATCTATAAAATTATTTATATAGTTTAAAAATTTAAACAAAGTTTTTAAAAGTATATTAGCTACTTTTTTTTTTTTTTAATATATATAATTTTAACATTAAAAAAATGCAATTTGTTTGCTTATTTTATATATATTTTTTTTATATTAAAAAATAATATAAAAAATATAAAAAGTTTATAATTTATATAAATAATAAATACTAACTAAAATTTAAAGTAGCGTTTATAATAACGCGCAAATTTTATAATAGTATACAATTTTTATTTATAAGTACTATAATTATATTATGTTTTAGTAAATAAAAAGCTATTATATAATAAAAGTTAAAAGATATAGTTTTAAGTTTGTAAAATATAATATTTAGTAGCGTAACTTAATATATTAAAGTAAAGATTATATAGTTAATTTATTAAATAGCTATATATTTTAATTATTTTTACTACTTTTTATTTAAGCAATTTAAATAATAAGGCTTTAGCTATATTTTATTGCTATAAAATGTTTTTTTATAATTAATTTAATAGTTATAATATTTTAAAACAATTTTTAATTTATTATTTTATAAGTTTAAATATTTTTATAAATTAACTAACTTTAATTCAATTTATTAGCACTAGCTAGTTTTTTAGTTTAATACTTTTATTATGCTTAATAGTAACGCGTTTATATGTTTTATATATTATTTTAAAAGCTAATATCTTATTATATTTAATATATACTTTTTTTAAAAAAAGTTTTAGCTTTAACTATAAAATATGCAAAAAAAAGTAGTGCTTAATTTATTTAAGCTATGCTTTAATAAATTTATAAGTAGTAAATATGTTGTTAATATATTTAGTAGCTATAATAAAAGCATTTTAATTTATTAAAGCTATTAAAAAAGGTTTTAAGTTAAGCTTAAGTATAGGTTTAAAAGCTATTTTTATTATTTTTAATATTAAATAACTTATAAATTAAGTACTTTAAAGCATTTTAGTTAGCTAAAGTTATAAAAAACTTAAAATTTTAAATATTAGTATATAATAATAGTTTAAATATACTAAGACTGCTTAATATTTATATTTTAAATTAAATTTTAAAAATAATTAAATATAAAAATTTAAAAGCTTTTAATATATATTTACTATTAGTAATAAGTAAGTTTTAAAAAGGTTTTTTTTTACTTTGTTATAGTTAATTATAAGTTTTAGCTTAATAGCTAAATTATAAAAAATAATGCAATCTTTATTTATTAAAATAAGCATTGTTATTTATATTAATAATTTTTTATTAGCTATATATATAAGTTTATATATATTAATATTTAAGCATTTTATAATAAGCTTTTTTATTTAATAAAGTTATATATTAGTTTAGTTTTTTTAACGTAATTTATTTTAAAGCTTAGTTTTAAGTTTCAAATAAACTTTATAAATATATAAGTTAGTAAGCATAGCTAAATTAGCAATAAATAAAGCACTATAGTCTTAGTATGCGTACTAAATATATATATAATATATTTTTAGCCTTTTAAAAACTAGTAGTTTAAAAAATAGTTTATTATTTTTTTACTATATTAAGATTTTATTATTTTAAGCTTTACTAATAAAAGTAAGCAAATGTTTTATTACTTTTTAATTTATAAAAAACTTATATAAGTGCTTTAGTTAATTTTTAGTTAGCAAAAGGATTTTTTTTAGTATAACTAGCTAATTTCTTTTTAATTTTAATAAATTTAATAGTGCTAAGTAGCTTTTTAAAGCGCAATATATATACTTAAATTTTAAATTTACTAAAAGCTAAAGTGTATAAGATCTTAACTACTTTTAAGTTAAAAAAATAAATTAATATAATAATCTTTTTTTTATAGTTAATTTACTAACTTAACTAAGTTAAAAATAAGACTTTAGTTTTTTAAATTATTATTTAAATTTTTTAACTTTAAGGATTTATTTAAAAAATCTAAGTTTTTTTTTTATTTAATAGTTTTATATTAGCAATTAGTTTTTTTAAAAGCTTTACTAAAAAAACAAGTTAGTACTTTATAGTAAATAATAAAAATAATCTTATAATATAAGTTTTTTTTTAATAAATTTATTACTAATAATTAAAGTATTATTTTAAATCTTAAAAGTAGCTATAATATTTTATAATTAAAAAAGGCCTGAAATTAGTATAGTAATAGCTATTTTATTTTTTAGCTAAATTATTGCTTAAATAAATTATAAGATTTTTTTTACTATAGTAATAAATATTATAAACTTAGCTATTTAATTTGCTTTGCTATATAAATTTAATAAACATAGCTTTTTAACTTTAAAATTTTTAAGTTTTAGTTAAAATAAACTTAATATATTAATAAAATTTAAATAAATAATATTTATATTACTTTTTTAATTAGCCTAACTAAAGTTAAGCTTTATATAATATTTAGCTAGCTTTTTATATTTAAAAAACTTAAAAGTAAAAGTAATCTAATACGCTTTTATAAGTTAAATAATAGCTAATAATAATTAAATAAACAATTTATTATATATTTTTGCATATTTACAAGCTATATTTTTTACTTTATTTGTTGCTTTAGTTAATAAATGCTAAAAGTTTTTGCAAAAGTTTAAACTTAGTTAAAAAAAGTTAATTAAAGTTAATTTAATAGCTGTTAACTTTAACTATTTTTTATAATTAAATAGCTTTTTATCTTTTTTGCTATAAATCTTATTTAGTAGCTTTAAAAGTTGTTTTAAATCTTTATATTTTTAGGTTTTTTTAATTTTTTAAACAGCAATTAAAATAGCATTTCTTTTTTATTTTAATATTTTTTTTAAAAAGTTATTTTTTAGTAGCAGCTAAAAGTAATTATAAAATTATTATTTAAGCTATTAAATTTTTATTTATTATTTTTTTTGTTAACTTATATTTTACTATTATTAAAAACTATGTTAAAAAAAAACAGCGTTATTAAATCTACTATTTTTATTTTTATTAAAAAATCTTTTATAATATAATTAAGCTAAGCAAAAGTGCACTTTACTTATAAAAATTCTTTAATTTTTAAATTAACTTGCTAAAAATATATTTGCTTTAAAATAAGCCTGCTTTTACTAAGCTAGCTATTTATTTATAAGTATATTATATTTTATTTAAATATAGCTATAACCTTTATATTAAAAGCATGCTTATTTGTTTTATTTTAAAGTTTTAAATTTATTAACTAAAAAATAAATTAAGTTTTGTTTTAAAAAAAAACTTTTTTAATTCTAGTTTTTTTTAATATTTTTACTAAATTTGCTAATTTTTTTAAAAGTTAATAAATAACTAAATATATAATAACCTTTTTAATAGCAGTTAAAGCATATTACTTTAATAGTTTATTAAACTATAAACTTATAAGTATTGTTATTTTAACTTAAAAATATAATAAAAGTACTTTAAGCTAAATTTACTTAATTGTTTAGCTTAGTTTAAAATAAAAAACTATAATATAATTAAAATTATAAAATATAAAAATATTTTATAGCAAAATAAGCTAATACTTCTAAGTAATATTTTATAATAGCTTATTTAATAATAAAACCTTATTAGTTATTTAAAGCTTTTTAAATTATATTAATATAAACTTTTTTTTATTTTTTTTAATAAATTTAGCTTTATTTTTTAATATTTTTTAAAACTTCTAAATAGCTTTATAGCATTGCTATAAAAACCTTATACTACGTATTTAATTAAATAGAAATTTTTGCTTTAAAGTAAAATCTTATAGTTTATTAACAAATTTGCTAATAACTATTTTTAAAAAAGTTAATTTAGCAAAAAATAAAAAGTTTTAAAGTATAATTTTAAATTTTTTAAAAAGTTTAAAAATATCTTATTTTCTTGCTTAACGCAAAGCATTTTAAATCTAGCTATAATACTAAGCTAATAGTTTATTTTTTTATAAATTAATTTATATAAAGTTTTTAATTTTATTAAAATATATATTAATTAGTTTAATAAAGTATTAATTATGTAAAGCTTATTTAAACGTTTTAAAGTTTTTAAATATAGCCTTTTTAGCATTAGTTTTTTTAATTAAATTTTATAACTTAATATTTAAATTTAAAAAGGTAGCGGTATTTTTTATATATAATATATTAATAAAAAATATAATTTTTAATAAAAAAATCTTTGCTTTTTTATACTTAGCATATTAAAATTGCTAATATATATATAAAAGCTATTATTTTGCAAACTTAAATTTATTAAATTTTTTATAAGCTAATAAGTTTAAAACTTAATAAATATAGTTTTATGTTTTTATTATAATAGTTTTTATACTTAAATATAATAGCAAAAGTGTTAATAAAATAAAATTATACGTTTAAAGTTAAAGTTTTTAAAATAAAAATCTTTAAAATAAAAATTTTTAAAATAAAAAATTTTTAAGTACTATGCTAAAGTTTTATAATAAGTTTAAAAAAGCAATTTTATTATTTTTAAATTAAAAATAAAAGTAACTATAACCTTTAGTTATTATTTTTTTAATAAAATAAAAAAAATAAAAAGTAACGTTTTTAAATAACGTTAATAAAAGATTTTTTAAAAATCTTGCTATAAAAATAAAAAATAGTTTGTTATTTAAAAAAAAAGCAAGTTTAATAAATAAAAAAACTGCTTAGTACTTTAAACTTAATATAAATAACGCTATAAATTTAAAAAGGTTATAATAAAAAAATAAATTTATAAAATTTATAAGCTTTTAATTAGCAAATCTTTTAAAAGCAAAAAAAGTAAATAAATAGTTTTTTAATAAACTAAATAAAAGTATAATAGCTTTATATAGCAAAAAAAACAAATTTAAAATATAACGCTTATAATAGCTATGCTTGTTAGTTTAAGGTTATATAACTAAAAGAATAGTTATATAACTTATAAACTACGCACGTTATTATAAGGTAGGTTTAAAGTAGTATTAAACACTGCCTTTGCTTAGCTAGACTTACTTAGCAAAACAATTTAATTAGTTATATACTTATATTTTTAGCTAAGTATTTATATATAAGTAGTA